>JAKXYG010000322.1:0-10988 GCA_025895645.1 Cardicola forsteri | reverse complement strand
AAAACATTTGTTGACAACTTGTTTTGATTTACAACCATTACATTTGTTTAAATTTGCAGTTGATATAATATTGTGCACAAAATTTTTTTTTAACAATAACCTAAAATAATATAATAATTCTAATAATAAAATTAAACTAACTTAGATTTACATTTAAATACATTAAAATGCAAACTTGTAAAATTTTCGAGGTTTCTAAAACGAACAATAAAATTAAACATAATAATCCTACCTGAAATGATTATGTAATAACATATAAAAAACACATATTTTTTTATTACATAAAAATTTTTTAAAAAAACGTTAATAATTATATAACTTGATTATTTCTTACAATTTGTTTTATCCCTTAATATTATAGTACTTAGCTGCACTTTTTTGTAGTTTATTAAAACAAAATAATATTGTTATAAAAAATGCATATTATTGGTGTTAAAATCTGCAAAACTTAAATATTTTATTTTATAAAATAATATGTGTAATAAACATTTTAATTCTGTACGCAATTAGCATTAAGGAAACAAAATTATATTTTTTACCCACTACAGACAGTTTTAATTTTTTTACAGCTTTTAAAAAAACAAACCATAACTAATAGATACTAAAATGTATGTCTGTTATATTTATTTAAACAAAATTTAACTGCTAATAGCAAAAAAAATTCTTATTGGTTGGGAGTAAAAAGTCAAAAATTTAAGTTGTGTATAAATTGCACATTTGCGTGCACTACATTTTACAACTCAATTTTTTTGGAACGGTTAATAAATTGAGCAGGTGGAAATTGTTGTACAATATTTGAGAAAACATGCATCACGCTGTTTTTTTTCAAAAAAACAAAAATAAAAATTACAGATACTAATTGTAAATATTTCTGAGTTGTGTATTGTTCAAAACATTATTTTAGGTGTATTTAAAAATGTACTATTTGGTTAATTCCATTTAATGGAAAATTATTTTTTGCAAACTTAATGTATGTATAAAATATGTAAAAGTTTTATTTAGAGTTAAAAACGTTTTATGGGCATTTTATTAAACACAAAAGTAATTTATAAATAAATTTGTATATATTTACTGTTTTTTGTACTGTTAATATGTAATATATTTTTAAAAACAAATTTGCTTTTCCGCTATTTTTTGCGTTTAAAAACGAATAACAGTTATAATGGTTTTTATATAAGCATACGTTTATTGTAAATTATAGTTCTGTGCAATTATTTGTAACTAGTGTTTAAGATGCATTTATATTTTATATAATATTTAGTTTTATTAGCAATGTGGTTATTTCTCTAAAAATGCGGTCATTAGTCGTACTTTTACATTTTTCTACAAATACACAAATTTTGTTACATAAAGTCATTGCTACATTACTTTTAAAATTGACTACTATTTTTTTATATAATAATTATTTACACTGCAATTGCGTTACAAATATTTATTAATGTGATGCTATGTTTATATAAATTAAGTAGAAAAAATTTGGTTTAAAACGGTTTATATTTTATGTATTTTATGAATATTAAATGCAATGTATTATAATATAATTTATAATATATTTTTATTTGGAATTATAAAAAAAATTCTTTTTTTTAAAATGTATATAATTTAAGCATTTGTCATTGTAGAACGATATTATAACTTGTACACAAAATTTAATTTAATTTAAAATGTAAATATTTTAACAAGCTCAAAAGGAATTTAGTAATTAAAGTCATCCAAAAATAATAAAAATATAAAAAGATATAAACTGTAAAATAAAATTATTTTGCACATTCTCGTCAGTCGCAAACATATAACACTTTAATATATATATCTAAACAAATAGGTTAAACGGAAGTGAACACACATGTACATCTTCTATATTACGTCATCTGCAACAAACCAAACACCAAATCAATTTCAAAAAGTGTTGTAAAGTGCCAATTACTTTTCCAACTTTAAATATATTAAAAATTATTAAATATGTTTAAATTTACACATTAAAACCTGCTTGTGTGCACAAAAACAATACGTTATTGCATTGAACTTAGTTTGGTAGCAATTTTGTGTTTTGTATATTTGTATTTATGTATGTTTGTAAAATGTACAAACTTAAATGTTATATGTTTTTTTGTTTTTATATATATTAAAGTATTATATGTTTGTAACTAATAATAATATAGAAAATGAATTTATCTCACAATTTCGTATCTTCATATTTTTCTTTAAATTATAAAAAGAACTCAATGCTTTAAAAAAATAATAACTTAAAATTAAGAGTAATAATATTGTTTTTAAAATTAATTTTCTTTTATTAAACAAGAAATATACCTAACATTTTGTAAAAATTAATTTTTAGTTAATGTTAACAATTGTGAGCTAAATAGAGTTAAATTTGTTACAATTTATATTTTGGCTTTAAAAAATATATGCATTTAGTTAAAATGTACAATGCTGAAATTGTGTTTTTTTATAATAGTTCTCCATTGTTTATTTATGTACAAAGTATGCAAACAAAAATGTGTTACAATTAAAAATAATTAAATGTCCAGTGTTTTTACAGTAAATAAACAATTAAAATCAAATGTATCAAAAACAATTTGTAAATAAATAGATTATCAACGCTTATGTAGTTTTTGAAAAAAATATTTTAAAAACTTTAAATAAAGATAATGTTACTGTTTCTGTTTTTACAACATTTTTATTAGTGGAATATTAATAATTTAATAACAATTGTTTGAAAAAACATATTTTATCAAAACTAAATGTATTTAAAATAATTTTGACATTAATTAAACATCAATAACTATTTTGTTTTATTAACATATTTATATTTTGGTAAACTACTTTAATAAATCATGTAATACTGGGTTTTTTAAATAGAATTAAAATAAAAATAAACAGTTATTTGTTAAAACATGGTTACCTAAACACTTGATGTAATTTATTTTCATTTACACAACTTAAAGATTACATACTTTTCTCGAGTATTTACATTTGTATACTATTAAATAAAAACAAAAAAATTGTAAAAATGGTTTAAGAACAAATAGTACTGATAATCAGTAATGCAGTTGTACATGCTTTAAATGTAATATTAGTAATTGATTATAAGTCATTTTTTATTTTTTTATTTCTGTACTGTAAATTCCATGTTGTGTAAAATTAACAAAATTACATAAAGTATTTAGGTAACAATGCTTTTGCATATTTGATACAAATGTTGGGTTAAATATTAAAGCAAATTAAACATATTGTTTAATAAATTATATGTAAAATATATCCCATTTTTTGTACTGTTATTGCAATGCATATACAATAAAATATTAATATATGGCAATTTTTTATACGATTTAATATTCAATAAGGAATTAGATGCATTTTAATAAACATACTAGTTTTTATTAAAATAAGCTAAAAAGAAAACATTTTTAAAGCATAACCAATAAAAATATATTGTTAAAATCAATAAAATTGTATTACACAAATATTGCACTGAATTAAAAAGCAATATAATTTATAATTACAATCCTTTTGATAATGTTTTGCTGCTTAGTAGATTACATTATAGTATTTTAAAACATAGAATAATTTAGTACAAAAAACTTTTTTTTTAAACAAACATTGGCGATATTAATAAAAATACTATTTTTAATTATTTTAAATTTTCTATTATAAAAAATATTGTAATTACAAAACGGTGCAACTGTAATTAAAAATATAAATTAATATAACCAATACTTTTATTAAATTTAAATAAATTATTAACTGTACAATGCTCCTTGTATTTAACATTATATCAGTTTTAAAAGGAGTTTATACCATATTCTTTATTGATATGTTGCGTTTTAGTTAAAAAAAAATTAAAAAAATATATAACATTACATTTATTAAAGAAAATGTATTATTTTATTAATTAATTAAAAACATATTTTTTACTTTTGTTTATTTTTCTTATTGTCAGTAGTTAGTTTAGCACATTATCTTCTTTAACTCATTTATTTTATTATATAATTTAATAAAAGGTCACAGATTTTTACAATATCTCAATTTTCCGGCCGTTACACTACTTTATTTATTTTGGTTTTATTTTGTTAATTTTAAAACTTTTATATGTAAAAAATCTCTCTTTTTAACAAACGTATCAAAGTAAAAATTATTTTACTTATTCATATATTTAAACTAGTTTTGACATCTTACAACATAAGTATAGTAAATATTTTAAATTACATTTTTGCTTTATTTACCATATTTATTAACATGCAACATTCTCTTTTATTTTGTTTGCATTAGTTAGACTCCTCTTTTTTTTAATTTTGTTATATTTTTATTAATAATAAAAATGTGTTTACGCCAAATGTAGTTTTATTAAAATATTAAAACTTAATGTAATAATAGCAATGCCTTTTAATGGCTAGTGGTTTGTTATAATGAAAATACCAAAAACTGACTAATGTAATTAATCAGCAAAAACATAAGCTTTTATTAAACCGAGTGAAAAAACACAAAAAAACAACGTGTATATTTACTAAAACTGTACAAATAAAAAATTAAAACTAGACCCAATGTAAAAATGGTAACACTAATTTATTTAAACAAAATTATAAAAAATTATTTAAATGTATTTTTCGGTAATATAAATTTGTACTAAAGTTTGTCTACATTTATACAAAAACAATAATAATATATTAGATTATACTACTAAAATGTTAAAACAATTTTTTTTGTAAAATGTTACTGTTTTTAGTGCCTATTGTAACAAGGAATTTCTCCGCTAACTGTGGTACATTGTTTTTTACATTTAATTGAAATAATTTGTAAAAACTGTTTACCAGTTTATTTATTTTTTAAATTAACATAACATTGTTGGTAAGTACTTAAACAATAACGGTCAACTTATTTTGCTGTTTTTTTCTTAAGCTAAATAGGGTACTGTTTGCAAACACAAATTTATAATTTTTAAACGTGGCAGAATAAGTCCTTTTTTGTAATTGGTTTTTTAATATTAGTTAAATGTTTTATTATTTTGCAATTAAACCAATAAATAGTTTGTATTTAACGTTTTAACAGTATTACAAATTATACATTATTTATACATGCATTTAGAAACTAACAGCAGTTCGAAATCTATTAAAAACCTTAGTTTATTTTGTTTTTTTTTTCTATTTTACTGCTTTGGAATAAGTTAAACTAGTGCACGTTTTTTTTATACTAATTAATTAAACTAATTTAAACAACACAATTTTTTTATTAGAATTTTTGTTTAAATACAGTTGCACTGGTGCTTCCCATTAAACGTTCTATTTTTAAAAAAAAACTCTTCTTACTATGTTTGCAGCTATTTGTTTTGTAATTGTACAGTTAATGATATTTAATAAAATATTTTTTTATTAATAGAATATATTTATTCCTGTTTTTATTGTCTTAATAAGAAATTATTAAATTAATAACCGTGCGTTTATTTGGTACTAGGTAGACATGGAGTGCAACAAAACTCGGGATATACATTAATTCTTAAACTGCATATAAAATTGGTACGCCTTACAAACATAGTTATGTTCTATTGTTTTTTTTTGTTTTTTTGTTTTTTTTTTACGGACATAACAAAACTCTTTAAATAATCATTTTAAAAATGTTTCTTTTTGTAGTTGTATAAACACCATCAAGTTGTTTCTATAATACACAATGCATTTTGTTATTTTTAACAATTTTTACATTTCTTATAAACAGTTTAAGTTGCAGTTTTTTTTAAATTTTAATTTATTTAAACGGGATAAACGTTTTTGTGGCACAGAGTAAACAACACTCAAATTATTTTTTTAAGCGTGATTAAATTATTATACATAAAACCAATACATATTATTAACCCAGATATGCATAATTTGCACAACGTGCTTTTTGGATATTAATAATGCATTTTTTTTCTTATGTAATTAGTTAAGCCAATATTATATATATATATATATATATATATACTATTTTATTAAAATTTGTTTTCTAACCGGAATTTAAAAATAATTTGGTATCTATAAAGCGGGGTTTTTTTTTACGGGTGCATCTATGGTTTTAATTCTATAATGTAAAATGTTAATTTGTTTAAAAGATTTGTTGTTTGCAATTATGTAAAACCTTTTTTTATCAGTTTTTTAATCTTTGTTTTGTATACCGTTACTATATAATTGACCATTTTGCTTATATCAGCTCTATAATATGTAGTTTAATAGCATGGCCAGTTTTTTCATAATTAATTTTTTTAAGTTGTTGTTAAGAACCATTATTAACTATTATAAACAATGTTGTAGATAATCACTTTAGTAACGTTAATTTGTCCGTTTTAATATAAGTAGAATTTAAGATATTTTATTTTTTTAAACGCTTTTTTTTAACAATTAAACCAGGAATGCTTTTATTAAGAAGCAAATAGGCTGCACTTGTATTTATGAGCAAGTTTACGACATGCTTGTTTATTGCAATTTTGTAATAAACAAATTGTTTTTATCTGTATTTGTTAAAATAGCTACAAGTTTACATTATTTTTAGTATACGGTTATGCTTACATTTTTTTGTTTATTTGCTATTTTTATTACAATAATAACAATTGTTGCTAACAAACGGGATTACTTGATAATATTTTAGTTGATGGCGTACATATTTATTATTCTTTCTTTTTATTAAACCATTTTTTTAAATATATTTTATTTAAGTATCCGCTGCAAAAAACTTTATTTTATAATGTACGTATTTGTAATTTACAAAATTTGTTATTTTAAAAATACTAAAAATTAATTCAAATTAAGATAATTATTAATTATTCAATATTAATATAAGTTTTTTTGTAAATTGAAAATTAAAGGAATACATTATATATTTACCAAAAAATGTACAACTACAAAACTAAAATCAACGCGCATCAACAACTATAATAATTTTTCTAATTTAATTTTAAAAATTGTAATTTTTAACTGTAGGTGCTTAAGATACTTATCATTTTAATATAAAAACATGTTTTTTGTAAATTATTAAAATGGAATACATAACAAAACCGTATTTTTACAAAAAAATATTATGTAATTAAGACAAAATTATTTTTTAAACAATTTAAAGCACGAGCTAGTTCGCAAATTTTATTTTTGTTTATTTATATTTATTTGCAATAAATAGCTTGTAAATACGTAGTTTAATTACATTAATTTTAAAATTTTTGATTACTTATTTATTTAAGGATTTGTCATTTACCTGTATATACTATACAATATTAATGCCTTTAATTGTAATATACTTATTATTTTTAAATTTAACATTAGGTTTTATTTAATTAAAGTTAATTAAAGTATTTTACACTAAACAATGTTTTAATTAATAAAAACATTATATTTTAATTAAGTTGTATTAATGTATATATAATTTAAAACAAACTAATTTACTGTATTAAGTAGATTATAATAATTATCACTAATATTACATTATTTTTGTTTTGACAATAACTACTGCGCAATAAGATAGCAATTACAACAAAAACATAGCGCAACAAAATGTTTATATATATATATACACAATTCGTCCAACGTTTTGTTTAAACCCATAAAACATTCATTTCAATTAAATCTTTTTAATTAGTTTTTAGACAAGTGTTTGCTGGTCTACTAATTGATTTTTACCATTTGTTAATTGTTTATTTTAAAACAGTACTTCAAAAATGTTTAAAAAATAAAATTTAACTAAATAGTTTGTGTTGTCTAATAGCAAGAATGTCATATACTAAACAAAAATTAGTTTTTTTATAATTGTATTGTTTAAAGTGTTATTGCGCTAGGTAATCTTTATAATACTTAACACCAGTAATAAAAAACATTTATTTTTTTATTAATTTTGTTTTTTTGTTTTTTTATGTTTTATTGTTGTATATTGCTGTAAGAATTATTACTAATACGTATAAAAAATATTATCTTTAAAGTAATAAAAAAACATGACCATATTGATTTAAGTTTTAAAAAAAACTAACGTTGCTGTTTAAAGATTAGTTTAACATTAATTTTGTTTTTTTATTTTTACTAATGATAGTACTTAGATATGTAAATAAATTAAAAAAATTTATATTTTATAAACAAATATTTATTTAATATGGTTTTACCAAGTACACCAATATCTTCCGTAAAATTCTAAGAAATATTTATTACTTTTTAAAGAAAAGAATAATTAACGAGAAATAACCGTATTGACTGTTTCTAGTAAATTGTTTTGTAAATTGATTTAAAACAATTTAGGTAACGTAGTAGACAAACATTAAAATAAACAAGTTTTCAAAAAAAAAGTTTTAAACAAATACTCACTGTTTTTAACTTTAGTAAGTTAAAATGTTTATTTATAACCAATTTATTAATTTTTTAAAGGTTTTACACAAATTTTGTCAACAATTTTTGTTAACAATTGTTAAGTTTTACAAAATATCTTTAACGTATTAAAGTATTATGCGTTTATTAAACCAAAATTTAGGTTGTTGTGTTTAAACAAAAATGGTAACACTGATATATATTAAATTGTCATTCAAGTATATCAAAAATGTTTTTTTTTACCGTTTTTTTATGGGATTCAATTTTTAAATTATTTGTTTTATGGTATTAAATGTAATTATAAAAAATTTTTAATTATTTAATATAACTGACAATTACAAGCATATACCAAACACAATTAAAAGTATTATAATATATATAACTATCGGACTTTAAAATATACACAAAATTAGGTAATTATATAAATCTTTGTACATAGTAGCACTTTTGCAAATAATATATTTATGAAAAAAATGGTTTTATATTTTGTATAATTTTTGTTGCATGTTAAATACTATATAAAATGTAATATGTTTTGTAAATATAAAAATGACAAAAGATGACAATAGCAAAAATTTATTTATTTGTATGCAAATTTTATTTAAAGTAATAACAGATTTTTAGATCTATATAATTAATAAGATTAAATTTATAAATTTAAATTAAGTTATTTTAAATGTAATATAAATAAACTATGCATGCATGCCGTAAAAAACAAAATTTATAAAATAGCAAACGGATATGAGCATACATGTAAAATTGTGAAGTAAAATATTTAAATAATTTGTTGTGCAAATTTTACAAACCTTAGTTTTAATTTTTACTTTTAATTATAACCACTAAAACGCACAGTTTTTATAATATATTTATTTCAATTTATAAAAAATAAAATGCACATTATTTTATTGTGTTTTTTAATATATATTATAAAATACAAAATAAATAAAATTAAATAATGATTATTTAATATCTTTATTTAATATCTATTTAAAATTATTTACTTGTATTTTTTGTTTTTTTTATTTAAGCGTTTAAAAGTAAATAATTTTTAATAATTAACAATTTATTGTTGTAAAAAAAATTATATAATTATATTAAACAAAGAAACGTTATTTTAACACGTTGTTTTAAAAAAACATTAACATATTTTGTACACAATTTAATTAGCAGTCATATTTAATCCTAATAAATGTTTATATTTGGACTTCATTTACTAATTTCTGTACAATAAACTACAGTAGACAACGTATTTCATTCTAATTATTTTTTTATATTTTGTTTGTAAAATAAACTAATGTATATTTTAAAATAACAATTTTTTACACATTATAAATATTTGATTGATGCGCTACATTTTTCGATAAATATATAACCTTGATGCCGATATATAACTCCACGTTAATGTTATAGTAACAAAAATTGCTGTTAAATATATACAAATAAAATATTGTCTAAATGTTAATAACAAATTATTTTCTAATTATAGATAGTTAGGATTATTACAAATGTCATTGTTAAAGTTACAAACAAAAATTTATTAAGTTAATTTAAACTAAACTTATTTAGCTTTTTGCATTTTTGTAAACATAATATTTTATTTACATAATTATTAAAAAAATTAAAATTTATATATTTATATAAAGTAAAATAACAAAAATTGAACATATAATTTTAAATTATTAAATTATATTAGTTTTAATAACTAATATTTTAAATAATAATGATAATATATTTGCGTAATTGAAAATGTTACATACTATTTTAACACATATATACATTTATGCCATAGTAAAAAAACGTAAGTTTTATGTAATTTTGAAATAGCTTAATAGAAATAATTTTTTTAAATACTAAATTGTATTAATTTATTTAGTTTTAAATACTATATATATATATATATAAATATATATATATATATATATATATAAAACTGTTTATACATTTGTATTACAGATATATTTATACGTAATTATTAAATAATAATAATTTTGTTTATTTTTTAAAATAATATTTTTTTAATTTTAAGTAATGTATTATGCATAAATTTTGTTTTTGTAAAACGTCTCAGTTAAATAACTTATCAGGATAATAAAAATCGTATAAGTAAGAACAAAACAAAAATTAGTTTAATTTAAAAACACTCATTATACAATGTTATCAAATTGTAATAAATAATAAGTAATTTAAAACAATAAATTTATAATTTATAATTTTACACAAGTTTAATAAATTAAAACGCTTTATAGTACATTTTTTTTTAAATTGTTTTAAATTACAAAACAAAAATATAAAATAAAAGCTAAGGTAAAAAGTAAAAAAACCATTAAATTAAACAAAATTAAAAGTAGATAGTAAAAATGTTAACGTAATAAAAAACATTATTATATATTATTAAATTACACACCAAATAAGTTGTTTGCTATTTAAAATTAATGTAATATTAACAAAAAATAAACGCATATAAATTTAGTTACTTTATGTAATTAAAATAAATATGTTTTTAAAGTTATTAGTTGTAAGTAACATTATATTTTAAATAATTTTATATTTGTAAAAAAATTAGAAACAAATGTAACAATTTATTACGTAGCTACATTATTTCCGTTGTTTTATAAATTGCTTAATATGTAAAAATTAATATATATGTATATATATATATATATATATATATATAACTTATAC
>JAKXYG010001156.1:0-125411 GCA_025895645.1 Cardicola forsteri | reverse complement strand
GTTTTGGGATCCTAAAAGGAACAAATGATTTAACCCCCTCCTCTAAGACATTCATGAAATAGGAGTAAGATGTGTCGACATCATTAGAATATAAATGTTCCCAGTTTATATTAGATAAAAAGACCCTGAGACCACTAAAATCAGCTTTCCTAAATTTATTTTTAACTTTTAAAAAATTAAAAAATTATTTTATTTTATTTTTATATTAATAAAAAATATTAATTATTTATTTTTTACTTCGAAATAAATAATATTTAAAATATCTTACATAACTCGTGATTTATCCTGTATCCTATATCTTATGCCGTTTTAAATGTAGAATAAAAGTAACTAACCTTCAACTTTGTAATAATTTAAAACCCATTAGGATTTAATTTTTACTTATGTTTATTAACTTTTATACACTTCTCACATATTAACTTCAAAGTTTTTGCTATAGAAGAAATAGGTTTTAAATCCTACCCCCATATATATGTAAATACATATATTACAAATGTAAGTTTTTAGCATTATTTTTATTCATGTTTTTATTTTTTTGTTTTATAGTGTATTTTATTTTTTATTAAACAAAACGCAGTATTTTCTAACAATAAAAAAATTATATAAATTTCGAGTTATGCAATTGTTTAATATTTTTGTATTTTATTTCAGATGACTTTTATTCGTTTGAGTAGACACGGCTGGTTTGTAATTACAATAACATGCATAGTTATTTTATTATATATGTTTTCATCTCCGGGAACAGTTAGCTTTATTGAAGGAGATGTTGTTAGTATTGAGAGGGTACTTAACCGAAGCTTAAATTTAATTAAAGAGGCCGGTGATTTTGTTAAATTTGTATATCATAGTCAATTAATGAATGTTCAAAAGAAGTATATTAAAGATGAAAAATATTTGGAGCCCTTGACTGACGCTGACATCGGTTCTCATAAAATTATTTTTAATGGTTTGCTCAAATCATTTATTCGACTAAAGGTTTGTTTCTATAAAAAAATTAAATTGCTAATTTATATGATTAATACATTTTATCATTTTGTTTTTAAATAGTTTTACGATGCTAGTAATTATTAAAATTTTACTTTAAATGAATGCGTTTTTTGAAATACATAACTATATATATATATATATATATATATATATATATATATGTGTAGTTATGTTTTATTTTATTTAACCAAACCTGTTCTCAATTGTTCAAATCTTGAAAACATTTTTTGAAATCTGTGTTATTTTTTCAATGTTTTACGGAAAGCATTTTTCAGTAAATGGAGATTTAGCCGAACTAAATGAAAGTATGTATTTTGTGTTATTAGTGAATCTTGAATCCGTATCAAAGGATATTTTTTTGCTTTGATGATTTTTAAAAATAATCTAAGTTTATTTTTCTGTACCTTATTTTATATCTTCTTAGGGGATCACAACTTTACTGGTGTTTGGAGGTTTTTGTTTATTCTAAGAGTTATACTGTTTAGATTTTTAAGAAATGATTTATTTTATTATTCTGCCTTTAATGTTTCTCCAGTTTGATTGGAGCAAAGAAAATACATCTTATAATGGAATTGACTTAAGAAAAACTTACCCTAACCTCCTAAGTTTGAGTTGGCATATTATGTTTTTAAATTTAATTAATATAGGTATTTTGGCATAAATTTTAATTTTCAATTGTATAAAGTATTAATAATGTTGCGTTGTAGGAGTTTGGCATTTTGGCAGTATTATGTCTACATATAACATTAACAAAAAATGAACGAAAAAGTATTATATTATTTTATACTATAAATAAAATTTAGGGTATTATTTTCTTTTCATTTGTTCTTTCTATTATAGGATTTTTAATAGCATATTTTTACTTTAAATTTTAATTTGCATGTCATTCCATTGAAGATAATGGCAAATTGTTTTTATTTCGCAATACCCAAACTATTATGTTATTACTAATAGTAAAATGTATTGCCTATAAAATAGTAGACACGATTATTAAATAGCTAATATTTAATAAAAACTACTAATTTGCAATAAAATAAGTTCATTTGGATTGATCAGAAATATTTTGAATTACTAGTTTCTTAGTTTATAAAAATAGTAAATTTGATTTCTTTGTGTTAACGGTTTATATATTCACAAATTAATTGAGTAGTGGGGAAGAAAAAAATTATTATTGTAGCAGAATTAAAAGTGTTGTAGTTATTAGTCTGCATAATGCTTAATTTTTTGTAGTGGCGTGCGAACCTGTCAAAACATTAAGGTATTTTTGGAATAATGGAGTTAGTGTTTAACAAAATAATTAAGTTTTTATAAATAGTTTGTCTAATTTTACTATTAATATATGAGTTTTTTGAAAATGTTTGAAATAGTATACTTTAATTTAATTATGTGGATGAACTACAAAGAAAATAAGTTTTATTTAGATTTTTTAAAAATTAAAATCGTGTTGGAGTATACTGATAGTTTTGTGATTCTAAAATATTCTCAAATTATAGATGAGCAGCTAACTATTAGAAAAACAAATGTTAAGAATGAATTTTTATTGCGTTTAACGAACATAAATTAATAATTAATTGACGATCTAATAATTTTTTTAAATTAAAAAGAGTTCTATGACAATTGTTCTCTTTTCCTAGCTTCGTTCTGAAGAAAGTTTTAATGCCAAATTAAAAAATATTCGTTTTCAAAACACTGACGGCAACAGTGCACTTGAATCTACTCTAGTCAATAAAGATTTTGTTCATATGAAAGATCTTGTCGTTTGGATCGATCCATTAGATGGTACCCAAGAGTATACAGGTTAGAAATTTGGTATATATGTATACATATTAATGGATTTTCAAGGGCAAAATATTGGAATTATTTGTTTTAATTAAAAAATAACGAATCCATTTGCTTTTAGTCAACCAGGAGCACTGCATAGTTATTTCATTGTTGTTTGGAATTATTGGTAGTGCATACTGTTTTTAGTCTAACCAATGCGCTATCTGGTGTCAGGTCGATGTTTTAACCGCTGCATTACGGGTGGTTGAAACCGATCCTGTAAATTTGTTATAGCGAATCTAATTACCCAGTGTTTTCAAATGCTGTACGTTACGCCACTGACAAACAAGTGTTTGATCTTTTTACTGGGGTCTTATATATATATATATACGATTGCTAAAGAAATTATTGTATATAAAATAGTTATCTATTTAAAAAAATGCTTATTACTTTGAGTGTTTTACAAGAAACATCTTTCAGCAGTGGACATTTTATCGAAGCCGAACGTGGGCCCGCATTTTAGTGCCGGTAGTGGGATTCGAACCCATGGCCACTGAGGTCCAAATTCGAGTGCTGTATCGCTAGACCATCCCGGCGCAATTCTAGCAACTACACATTTTGAATAAAAACTACTCCGTTTTGATATATAATAGACAATACTGTATTATGAATAAAATATAATTATTGTTTAAAAATTTTTGTATTTTAGAAGGTCTTCTAGATTATGTTACACTGATGATTTGTATTGTACATGGCAACAAACCAATTGCTGGAATTATCCATCAACCTTTTCGTAACAAAACTTGTAAGTATTCTTTATTACAATTACAATTACAGTCGGCTTAGATACTTTAGTAGAAGTATAATCAGCGTTATAGGATACACAATATGGAATGAAAAAGGAAAAAAGATTAATAAGAAAAGAAAATTTTATACAAAATGACTAGTAAATAGATAAGCAGTCTTTGATGTGAAAACATCAAATATTGGAAAGACATAAGAACATTTCATTTTTTATGAGTTCAGTGTTGGTTAAATATTATTATTATTATTATTATTATTATTATTACATTAAACTTTAATATCTCATTAGAGATACATTCGGTGTAAAATACATTTTCACCATCAATAAAAAAAATAACAACAAAATTTAAAAATGCAGTAGTACAAATAATGGGAACAATATGAAATTGAATGTCATATGTTAGAGATGTAGAGATGTAATTTTAGAAACAATTCAAGATTACTATACTTTGAATGAGTTATTATAAGATACGGTTACATTATGCCATAGGATGTCCAAATTAGTTCAAATAAATGCATCGGTGGAATGCACGAATTATGGCAGATGTTTGTATTGATTAAATATAAATAAATTTTCTCCTTGCTTTACCCTATTGAATTTGATTTGTTGGGGGTCAGTACGTAGGAGGTTAACGTTGCCCAAAACATTAAATTCGGTATTTATAGTATTGCTGAATGATGTTTCTCGTAAAACATTTAAAGCAGCAAACATTTAAAAAATTAAATTAAAATGAAGTTTGGGAATTTAGTTTATATATATATATATATATATATATATATAAGATGAGCTAGTGATACAGTTGCTTTTATGTATTCTTATCCCAGTTGCGAAACACAATTGGGAGAGTTTAGTTATTTTTTAAAATTATCCATTTAGTGCATATGTGTCGATACTTTTCAATCTCCATTTTTGGCAGATTGGGCTTGGAAAAATTTAATGTCTTCTGATCTTAAAGAAGCTGTGAAAAATCGACCAAATACTAAAAAATTACCAAAAGACAACCTTTTTGTCACATATTCACGATCACATCTTAACGATACGGTTATACAAGGAATAAAGAAGCAAATCGGTTTAGAAAACGTCAAGTTTATTTCGGCTGGAGGTTCAGGTGTGTTTGTTTTAAGTATTTATTACTTGTTTTTGTATTGGTTTACATTTTATCTTGATTACTTTATTGTTGTGATTTACTTCATTGGATGAACTACCGTCAGAGTTGATTGAAGAGCCCAGATACGTATATTTATTTGCTCCCCAATGTAAAGAAATTAACATATCTGTGATCTTCAATTACTTCTGACGGTTTGTTTCTCTAATGAAGTAAATTGTCGATTTTGTATGGCTACTGATGCGTTTGGAAAACTTGCCAATTCACAATGGAGACGAAAAACCATCAATCTAAACATGACGATGAACATTTATATATATATATATATATATATATATATATATATATATATATATATATATCTTGTTTTCCAATCTAATAACTTATGCCTTTTATTTGAAACTTTTATAATGTATTTGTATAAGTATATTTGTAAACTTTTTGTTTGAGTACTAATCAGTCATGTAACTCTTCTTTTAAATAATTGCTTTCATTACCGCCAATTACATATTTTTTTATTATACTTATTTCTGTGCTTAAAGTTACTTCTATTGAAGTATTTAAATCAATAATTATAACAGTAGTAATGATAATAATAATAATAATAATAGTACTAGTTGGTGTTGTGGTTACCTCTATTATTTTTACAGTTGTACAGTGTATCAAGCGATTGATTTCGATGGCTTGATAAGCGTAGAAAAATAATAGAAAAAATTTGTTGATTGGCAGGATGTTTGTAACGGTGCCACCGCAAGGATTGACGGGTAGTCATAGCTCAACGGCAACATATAACTCAAAATGCCTTTCAAGTGTCCTATGGGTATATTTACGCATATCCGCTAAAGCAGAAGCTCAGAGGTATACCTCTATGTATTCGATCCCTTGTCTATGTTAATTTGATTACAGGATACATCACATGGAGGCTTGGAAGCGGGGTTATTATTATTATTAGAAATTGAGATTTAATCAGCACTATTTAAATTCTTAAGAATATTATTATTATTATATTGGAAGATTAATTGAATATGCATTTTTACAGGTTTCAAATCATTGAGTCTTATTTTGGGAAATGCGGACCTCTATATTCATCCTTCGTCAATTCGCCGGTGGGATGTTTGTGCTGCCCAAGCTGTCCTCGAATCAGTAGGCGGTCGTCTGACTGACTTCAAGGGTCACGAATTGGATTACAGCTTTGACGCAAAACCCGAAATATCCAGAGACACGGGCATTTTGGCTACTTTTGATTCCAAGGTGCATTCGACATGGATTGACAAACTGAAGTCACTTTGAACAACAAGCTTGACTCATTTCTATCGTTTGAACATTATTGAATTGATCTTGCATAATTATATTCACTCACCCACCCACCACTCCACGATGTTACTTGTCAAAGGCAATGTTTTCATTTTAATGCAGCTTGGCTAATTCACAATTGTGTATATGCTTTGGTTGGTTGAACATTTTTATGTTTTAATTTTAGTGGCCAATTGTTTGGCATTTTGTATTTTTGTAATTTTACTGCGACAAAATAAATGCGTCACCTTTACAATATCTTTTTCCAATATAATTGCTGTGATGAGTGTATCTTGTTCAATTTTCATTTCATTTTGGTTGATGATATGGTCACCTCGTGATTATTTTTCATATTTATACGGCATATTGAACGATTGACTTTGATGGCTTGACAAGCGTAACAAACTTAGCTAATAGACGGCATCCTTGTGAAGGCGCCACTGCTGGTAAAGATAGTCAAGGTCGTCTGATTTTTTGTCAGGGTTATCAACCTTAGCCTAAGGGCTACATATGGTATTCACATACCTTATGATACCTTTTAAGTACTCTGGATGTATGCTTGCACGCACCCACTGTAGCGGAAATCCAGTTAAACTCGGTCCCTGCTGTTATTAGTCTAGATGCCTAGGGGCACCTAGTTCAGGATGCACCACATGGAAGTGGAACAGTCAGGAATATCAGCATTATTGGAAATTGAGATTTTATAAACACTACTTAAATTCTTAGAATCATTATCAGCCCTTTTAAAACCGTGTGCTGCGTGTTTTCTGAGTTGGATTTAACATTTTTGACTACCTAAAAATTGACTTTAAGCCAATGCTGTAGCATTATGCAAATTTAGGGAGGTAGTACTTTCTGAATATATACTATTCTTACTACTTGATAATTGAATGAAAATTCAATCAGTTTTCGCTATTTGGCAATTGTAGAAACAGATAGTTTGATTAAAGAAATGAATTTTTCAACGACTTGTCTTGTTTAGAGGTTCAGGCATCATAAAGTTTATACATAACTGGAAATACTCATGTTGTGTGCATAATATCACCAAAGATTTGATGAAATATACTGTAATGATTAAAAACTCATCGTACTTGGTGAAGCACTGCTTGCATTTGTCAGATTATTAGATTAGAGAGACGATTTAAATTTTTTCATGAATATATTATTAATGTATAATTTATTTTTATTTACCATTATTTAGTCCGCTACTCTATGTCATTGGTTTACAAATGAGTGAATCCGTATTTAGTGCATCAGATGTAAGTTGAAGTTTGTAAGTTTAACATGTACAAATCGATAATGTTAAAAGTGCTACCAAATAGTTTCAATTGTTTAGATGCCTATTTTATGACAAATGTATCGATCTTCCTTCTTTTGTGTATAAGATTTGCTCATTGTATGTATGAGCTTGTTCAAAATATTGCATCGATTTGTAAATTTGTTAAGATAGTGAATTGTTGTTGCTTAATTGGGATGCTAATGATCCTGAGGATTTGAGTAATGCTTATAAAGTCTCAATTTCCAATGATGGTGATATTCCTGACTGTTAGTCCACCACGTGGTGCATCCTGGACTAGGTGCCCCTAGGCATCTAGACTAATAACACCAGGGTCCGAGTGCACAGCGGTATAACTGGGCTTCCGCTACGGCGGGTAGGTGCGAACATACACCCAGGATACTTAAAAGGTATCTAAAGGTATACGTAAAACATATGTAGCCCTTGGGCTAAGGGAGATAACCCTGACAAAAAATCAGGCGGCTTCGTTAATCTTTGCGAACAGTGGCGACGTCACAAGGATGCCGTCTATCAGCCAAGAAACTTTGTTATTCTTCCACGCTTGTCAAGTCATCGAAATCGATCGTTCTACATGTATAAATATGGGAAATAATGAAGAGGTGACCACGTCACCAACCAAAATGAAAATAATTGGGTAGATAGATAAGAAAAGGACTAGAAGTAGGCGATTTATTAACTTGGTGTTTGTGTTTTATTTATGACGATAAAGTGGAATTATTTAAGATGAATGGTGGTTAGCAGAAAATTTATTGATTTATTTGGTTCATGACGTAGTGTCATCTTTTCATTATTTCTATATTTGTACAGAATATTAACCGATTGACTTCGATGGCTTGATACGCGCAATAAACATAAAAGTATCACAAAGTTTTTTGACTGGTAGACGGTATCCTTGTGACGGTGCCACTGTTTGCCAAAAAATGACAAAACCGCCTAATTTTTGTTAGGATTACCTCCCTTAGCTCAAGGGCTACGTATGGTGTTCATATAGCTTAAGATACCTTTCTAATTATCCTCGGTATATGCTTGAAATCGACCACCAAAACGGAATACCAATTGAACCGCCGTGTTGATACAGGTGCTTGGGGTGCGCCACGAAGGAACCGTCAAGGATATTACCATAATAGGGAATTGAGACTATAAACATTACTCAGATCCTCAAGACGATTAGTATTCCCAGAAAATTTGAAAAATGATTTTGCTTACTTTATCTAGGATTTCTAGTATTTTAAAGTTTGAAACATGCTTATGGTTTGTATAATTGTGTGTGTGTGTGTGTGTGTGTGTGGTTTTTATTACTTCAATGTTTTACAAAAAAAAGCATTTTTTAGCATGATGACATTTAGTAATCTGTAGACCATGAATTAACTTCAGTTCCAATGGTGGAAATGAAACCTGTCTGCACTAGAATACAAGTCTATTTTATTAGCTATTTGTACCACCTTCGCACAAAATTTATGAACAGATGATGTAGTTGTTGACCTCCGGGTTTCCAGACGAAACGAATTCGGGCCTTGCTCTATGTCGATGATATACAACAGCAACAAAAGTTGGTGGCAAAACCACCTCTTTATTAGTTCCAAGTTTTTAAAGCATCACAAATAATTCCCTCCATTGTTCACGGTTTTCGGAGGCAAGCACAGATATGTCAGTCCAACCAACTTTACCATTGTTTCCAAGATAAAGTCCCGGCCAAAATAGGTTGAAGATCGTCCCGAACAGCGTCCATCCAAGTACGTTTTGTGACCACCTTTTCTTTTCTTCCAATTGGCATTTGGACAAGCCAAAGTTACGGAACGTGAGATTGCATCAGGATTTTTACGAAGATGATATCGATTATTATTTTGGAAATTTGAATAATATTTATAGTCACAATTTTCGATTTTGCCTATCTCAATCTGATACATCTTGGATTGAATCTTACATGGACGGAGTCCACACAAGTATAAGTGGGCTTTTGCCTTGGTGGATAGATGCAAGCATACACTCAAAGTACTTGAAAGGCATTTGAAAGTATAAGCACACCATATATGGCCAAAAACTCTCTTACTTTTATGGGTCTACCGAGTTTATTTTGATAAATAGAAGGCGATTGTTTGATATGCCCTGCAAATATGATAATAAGGAAGAGGTGATTAGGTCATTAGCAAAAAATGATTTACGTTTGGGTTTAGTTAACCCAATACTATTTTCATCATTACTTCGAGTTTCAATACAGTGAATACAAACATTTCTTACAACATTTAACATTATTATTTGTGACAGTCTTTGTTTATTGTTTGAATTATAAGGTCAAATATACGATTATGTATAACTTTTCCTAAAATGAATATTCTATCTGCATTTTTGATGTTTTAGTTGTTAGAAGACACAGAAGAAGAACAGGATGCTGGTTGTGATAAAACTAAAAAGCGGATGTTTTTACGTGAAAGTATGTTTTTGTATATTTTTATTAATATATGTACATACTATTAATATTTAGCGATTTACTATTAAGCATTTTTAGAATAAAGTTTTATTGTTATAAAATTACTCGTAACAACCACAATTAATTTTAACTGTTTGTTACTGCAGTACGTTCAATGCTATATGCCTTTGGAGATGACGAAAATCCACTACCAGAAACTGTATCCCTCGTTGAAGACATTGCTACACAACACATTTTGAAAATGGTAGTTTGTTGATTTAAATTGTATTAATCTACAACGCGATTTTATATTATCTAATAATCTTCAAAGTGATATTTACATTTTGGTTATATTGGATATGTTGAAACAATTCAAATTTTGTGTGTGAGTAGTACGAAATAACTTGAATGTTCAAATACTTCGAGTAGATCATTAGAAGAATGTCATGTAAAATGCTTTATCGATTTCATTCTTTCCATCGAACAATGATCCAAAACAACGATAATTGTAAATGAGATGTGTAGTTGGTTAATTAAAGCACCATTAACCAATAAGAATACAGCTAGTCCCAAGCCTGGATAAAGGAGGAGGGTTTGAGCGCAAGGTTAGCAACCTGGCCTCCGTAAAATATTTATACTGTTATGGAAACAATCAAGAGGACGCCATTCCGGCAGCCAACGGCAAAGAGTGATCGCATGTATCTGGATGACAAAGTTACACAGATGACAGGGTTGAGTGAAAGCCGAAAGGAAGCTCAATCTTCAATGTCAACGAGACTTTGTTGTTGTTGTTTTGCTGTAATCGTTGTCTTATTGCCCCATGCTTATTTTTAAAGCAAAAGGGTTTTGTATAATATAATAATTTACACATTAAGTTTTCCTTATAATGCCAAATAAGATAATAGAAACTGTCATCTGTGAGATGAATTCATCTTATATTCTTTTTAATTACGAACAAAATGTTAGCATATGTATATATATCTATTTAAAAATAGTTTTCAACTTTGTTAAAGCTATCTCAGTTATAATCCATTATGAGTATGTGCTTGTATAGTGATTTTTATATACTTAAAAATTTTTTGTTATATATATACTAACATGTTTAAGCTTTTTATTCTTCTTATTATTTTTTAAAACTACACAAACCTGGTATAAACAATTTTATACACTTATTTCATGCTTGTTAAGTCGTCTTTTGAAATTATTTTATCAGGCATTTTTTAACTCAGATTGAACGAAATAACCAACACTTTATATTAATTGAAACAGTACTATTAAACCAATTTTATTCATTATATATTTGTGATTGGGCTTGAATTTTTTTTTAAAACTTTATAGATAATATTTAAATATATTCGTTGTTTTTAAATTGAGAATTTTCTGTAATTAAGCAAAAATAAATTAAAACGAGTAAAATATATACTTTATTTTTATAATCACTATTAAGGTGTATATATATATATATATTATTGGTAATTATTAATCAAATGTTGGTTGTAAATTTATTTATCTTAATTGGCTTAAAAAATTAAGTATATATTTTATTCGTTTTAATTTACTTTTGTTTAATTGTATCAAATTACTAGGATTTGTTTATTGTTTATTCCTATATAGGTTTATGATTTGTTTGTTTTCATAAAGAACCTTTCAATTAATTAATTAATTGATTGTGATAATATTTCGCGTTTTATTCTAACTATCTTAAATTTAATTGCATTTTTTGTAATTATTTATTTGTTTATTTGATTTTTACTACTTGATTGTTTTATCAAAAACATTTTTCAACTTGTAAATATTAAGTGAAAGCAAACATGAGCCCATATTTAGTGCCGGTGCCAAGACTTGAACCAATATCTACTTAGCTATGAGTTTAGTATGTTAGCTGTTTTTGCCATTTAAGTAATATTTTTATTGTTGGTTATAGCCTTTGTAGCTTTATATTCAAATATTCGTTCTTTTTTGTATGTTATATTTTTAATAGTACACAACTAGTGTAATTTTTAGCAAGATAGAAGATAGTTTTTAACAATTATAATTGCAAATTTTTTAATTATATTTATTTGAATGTATAAAACCTATTTGTTTTAAATTTTAGACGCAAAAGGCTTTAAATATAGGTCGTATTGGTAAAGTTTCCGTGGAAGATGTTATGTATTTGGTTCGTCATGACAGTAAAAAGTTTTCACGGGTGAAAGAGTTATTATTGTTAAGTGAGGAATTGCGAAAAGCCCGTAAAGCATTTGAAGAAGATGACTTCGGCGTTTGAAATTACTGTCAACGTTTGTGTATTTAAAAAAAAAGTATTTATTACATTAAAAAATCTGTATAACAAAAAATTAGAGATTTTGCCTTTTATATTGTTTGTTGTATTAAATTGCACATTTTTCTGGAATAACTATGAAATAATTTTGTAACCAATATTTTCATTCTTAAAAAAATCTTAATTAAGGGTAAAGAATTTTGGGTGGTTTAGATCTGGTGCAGGAGCGATACATAAGTGATCATTAGAACACTGACAATTCCTACAAACAAAATCCACACTACTATTAGTCATCTAAGTGTAATACACGTTTGAAACTGTTTAATCCATTTGTTATTGACTGAAAAATGCTAATAAATAATGAACAATTGCGCTTACTTGTTCTTTATTCAAAGATATTGTCCTCTTTAACTGGCGTGGTGCAAGGTCCAGATTCCTGGCGTTCGGATAATTAAAGACTACTTTAACTGAAAGTTCTGAATGCTCAAGAACATGAACTCCCTTAGGTAACCCTGTTTCCATCGTTCAATTGTCCCCATTAAGGCAGGATTACGTTGATGCACCAAACTTTCGGATTCCACCCCGGAGTCTCTTCTTTATCGGTACTCGACTGTCTTTGGCAGTTATCCCCATTACTCCACCTCCGTCCTAGATCAAATTTCACTACACAAATTCCTTAAGTCGCCGAAACAAACTATTAGATGTCTAAAGGTTTGCGCTTCCTTCCTCACCTCATATTATACGAATAACTGAAACGTGGTTCTCAGAAGATGTATTTAACAGCAAATAGTGGTAAAATGGTACAATATTGTTAGAAAAAATTCTGCAAATAGCAAATATAGTTTCTGTTTTTTATGTTAGAGAAGAAATTACCTTCTCCACACTGTTCTCTCTTTACTCCAGTTAGCGAGATGGATATAACCTATTGAACTTAATCTTGGGGTCCCATACCGTATCTTCCCCACTCTATCACCCTCCCTTACTCACGAAGGCCTTAAATAAAATACTTCTACAAGACCTACAGCATATTCTTTCAAACACTTTATCCTCATGGGGTACTTCAATTATCCGTCCGTTAATTGACCTTTCCGGTTCTTTCAACCATTTTGAGGATAATCTCTTGAAACTTAGCATAGAATATGTTCTTACTCAGCATGTTTATCCGCCTACTAAGTATAGAATGGGTGTTCCCCACTCTTGTTTAGACCTTATTTTTACCAATAATGTCTTCCCCATAAATAAAATCTCTCATCTACCCCCTTTAGGAAAGAGTGATCACTTTCTTTTTTCATTTGAAATCTTTCTCTTTTTTGACTCATAACATGGCTCCTATTCCTGATTTCAAGAAAATTGATTTCTCTAAACTTTGTCTCTACATCAAGTCAGCAAACTGGGATCCCATATACGTTAACAGCATTGAAAACGTTTACTCCAATTTTTAGATATATTTAGTGAAGGAATTAGACAATTTGTTCATTTCAGGACTTCAGTTTATTCAAAACCTAAACTTCTCTAATATATTGTTCGCTTTATTCAAAAACAGAATAAAGCTTCCTTTTATGGAAATCAGTTAAACTCCCCTACCTTCAATATGCGTATTTATCGGCCAGAAACAACTTAAAAATTAATTAAACCTCTTAAAGATAAGATGCTCAATAGGTTCTTAAATAGGGCCACAAAAAACAAAAGCCTTTTTTTTAAAGTTTATTAAAGATAAGAGAACAGCCGAACTGTCTCCCTGTCTTAAAAACGATAAGATAAATTATCATCTAGGATTTCAGCTTGCAATAGCTGTAGAGATTATTTTTAATCAGTTTTTCAAATATCCGTGTAAAATAATTGAGAGGTTAGTCAATTTTTATATTCTCGACCCTATCACTAACTCCATCATCATTAACCCCGTTTAGCACGGGTTTATGCACCACAGGTCCAGTCTTACTAACTTAACAGCATACACCAACAGTATTTCTTTCATTCTTGAATATAGCCTATCAGTTGATGCCATTCACTTTGACTTTGCAAAAGCCTTTGACAAAGTTCCTTATAATCTGTTTTTAATTAAACTAAGATTCCTTGGCATCTCTGGTTCTATCTTATCTTGGATTTATAATTTTCTCTCTAACCGCTCCTTTAAGGTCATATTAAAAGCTGACCTCGCCTCTTCATGTCGCATAACGTCTGGGGTCCCTTTAGGTTTAGTTTCAGGTCCTCTATTGATCATTCTCTCTAACAATGATTTACCTTCAGTTGTCAAATTTAATATTCTGCTTTACGCTGATGATCTTAAGAACTGGGGCTTTAACCCAGAAGTAATGGATAATAGCATCTCCAATATTAATAAGTGGACGCTTAACAATTCACTTCTGCTGAATCATGTTAAGTATAAACACATTACTTTTAGAAAGCCATTAGGTAATGTTTTTAAAATGTCTCCCGATAATGTTCTTCTAATCAAACAGCGAAGTAAATAAGAGATTTACGAGTTCTAGTTAATTACTCACTTAACTTTACGGGCCACCACACCAAGCCTACTCATACTTGTTACGATTAATTAAATTATTTAGTAGGAATCTTGGCAGTATGTTTCCTAAATTTGTTTTTTAATTTATATATTTTATATAAAGCCCTACCTGGAATAACTATTGTGTTCAGGTGACTGCACCTTTCCTTACATCCAACATTAATAATTTACAAAGGTGCAGAGGGTTATTTCCAAACTGCCCAGATCCTTCAAGATCCTTCAAAGATTACATTTTCTTAAGTTGTTTCCACTAACTGATAGACCACTCTGAGATAATCTTATATTAGTGTACCAATTATCTTTTCAGGAATACTTAGTCCGTTCTTTACCCTAGCTCAAAACTCACTTAGAGGGCACTATCTTAAGCTGAGTAAACTCTGGGCTAACACTAGGTTAGGGTTACACCATTTTTTACATAAAGTTATGAATTACTAAAATAGACTTTCCGCTGAGATTTTCAATGCTCAATCAACTCAGTCCTTTAAACGTTCCTATAAACAATTTGCTCTTACTAACTTCCAATAACCTACTTACCTTCTTATCCATTTAGCGCAACAATATTTATTATTATTTTATTTTTTAAATTATTTTCTAACTTAAAATTTTATATTACTTTTGTTTTTTTACAGTTGATAATGCTGATAACATCTGAAACGAGGATTAAAAAAGAGTTCGACTCCTATTCAACTCGTGAAAAAACTTTTGAATCCGTACGATACGCTGCGTGACGTGCGCTCAAAAGTTGCTTACTGTTTTCGCGCTTGCAATAGTGTTTCGTGTTTACGTGTTTTTTTTTTGAGTTACTTGCCTAGTTTTTTTGGGTATCGTTTTGTGTTTTTGTGTATAATTGTGCAATTTTTAATTGCCTATTTGTGTTCAAGCCCATTTGTATGTGTCGTGCTTGATCATTCATTGTTTTTACTCTTTAACGAGTATCACACTGCTTTGCGTGTGATATTTTATTTTTATTACATTTTAGAAACTTTCGATCTATCAATGAAAGTTTCTCAGACAGCGGTTTGTGGCCGTCGCGGTTGTAGTAAGTCCGTAAAGACTGGTATGCTTTGTTCTAGGTGCAACACCTGGTTCCATGAAAACTGTACCGGTCTCTCGGAGTGTATTTACAACGAATTGGCAACTAGTGAGGTCGATTTTAATTGCATCAATTGTATTTGGAAATCTGACCTTTTCCTCGTCGCCCACCCCCATGTTATCCCCAAGCCTGACCCTAAAACTGACACCAAACTAGACCTCATAATAGAGCTACTTAACGAAGTTAAACTCTGTAACACTAATATCAGCAAATCTGTCAAAGATTTATCCGAGTCTCAATCTACCCTACAGGTTCAATCCAACAAGCACTCAGATGAAATCTCCCAACTCAAAGTCTCAATTGCGGCCCTCCCATCCGCTCTTAAGAGAGTCTCTCCTTCTCCAGTCACCAAGGCTGCTCTCAGACTTTCACAGGAGGAAATTTTATCCGCAGCTAAACAATTTGCTGCAGATAAAAGAAGGGAAAATAATTTAATAGTTAGGGAAATTCCCGACACTGCCACCAATTTCAAAAAGATTGTTTCAGAGATAATTAAGACGTGCCATCCTCAGCCTATTGATTTTAAGGCCACGCGCATGTCTTGTAAAAGGAAACTTCCTTTCCCCCAATAATCGTCTCTTTCAAATCCTCTGACATTGCCTCTGAAATTCTCAGTAGTTGGACGGGTGTTAAGTCCCGTTTCCCGGATATCCGGGTGCATATAGATTATGCCAGTAGGGATAGGACTAATAAACCTCTAGTATTGCCTAGATCCGTTTGTCCGAAACTATCGGCTATTCCTTTAGTGCAACTAACTCCATTGACTTCAAATGAATGCCCCCAGGATTTTCCATCAACGCCTCGGAGCCAAGTCCATTTTCTCCATCGACTAAAAGAATAGGACCCCTTTTTCCACCAATACCTCCCCCTAAAAGTATATTATACTAATGCTTGCAGTCTCTATAATAAACTCAGCGAGTTAAGTCTATTAGCTCTGACTGCTAAGCCGCATTTAATTGGCATTACTGAAACCTGGCTATCGGAAAATGTTCTTGATAACGAACTGCTAATCCAAGGCTATAGCATCATCCGGTCGGATTCAAAACGATCTAGATGTGGCGGCTGTCTTTTTTATATTCACGATAGCCTAACCTATACCCTTCTACCTCCCTCAGCCTCTACTAACCTAGGCTTTGATCTCCTCTCTATCTCCATTTTTCTCTCATCTGGCGACCACGCTAGATTTTCTATTCTTTATAGACCCCTTCCCTCTCTGAAGCCTCCAACTCTGCATTATTGCAAGAACTCCAGTCAGTTTGCAACTCCCCCATAAGTATCAAGTGTTGATGGGCGATTTTAATGCCCCTACCATCACTTGGGACACTCTGTCCAGTCAGGGTAACCCCTTTGACTCTAACTTTCTCCAATTCTGCATTGAAAATGCCCTTTTTCAAAAGGTTTCCTCTACCACTAGGCATAGAACGGGTTGTAGCTCTTCCTGCTTAGACTTAGTTCTCACCAATTTCTCTCATGTAATTGACTATGTCTCCACTCTGCCTCCATTAGGTAAGAGTGATCACTCCCTCTTGGCTTTTAAAGTCTATCTCCCTAATTCTGCCCACATCGCCAATCCTCGTTCAGCGCTTATCCCGGATTTCAGTAATGCTAACTTTGAAGGTTTAAGGAACTATTTTAAATGTTTTGAATGGGTTTATTCCTCTTCCGACGAGGTAGACAATTTCTGCGAATATTTCTCTAACACCATCAAGTCGGGAGCTAAACTTTTTGTCCCCCTCAGAGCGCCTTCCCAACCGTCGAATAAGATCCCGCAACGTTTTATTAGACTCATTAAACTCCGTAATCGCAAGTTCTATAAGTGGAAATCAACCAACCTCCCCTGTTTTTATTATCAATACCTCGATTTACGTAATAAATGTGCTTGCAGCCTTTCCAGGCTCAAACATCGCAGAATTAATAGCATTCTTAATAAAGCTAAGACAGATAAGAGTTTGCTATTCAAATTCATTAAGAATAAACGAGGGAACCCAAATTCTCTTCCACAACTTAAGGACTCTCACGGGTCTCCTCTTCCCTTGCCTGAAGTCTGTAACACCTTCAGCCAATACTTTCAATCCGTCTTCAATACGGATTTCGTTGGTAACCCTACCACCAGTCCCTCTCTTTTATCCGGTTCTCCTCTCATCACCCCGGAGATTGTCCGCAATCTCCTTCTCAAATTAAAATCTTCCTCTAGAGGCTCAGATGAAATATACCCGAGAGTCCTCAGAGAATGTGCTGCTGAGACAGCTCCTGCTCTTGCGTATTTGTTTAACCTTTCCCTAAAACAAGGCAAGGTCCCTTCAGTTTGGAAATTAGCTTACATAAGGCTGATCCTCAAAGCTGGATGTAGATTTAAGGCTGAGAGCTACAAACCTATTAGCATCTTGTCTGCTCCCAGTAAAATTATGGAAAAAATAATTAAGTCTCACCTAATAAATTTTATAGTCGACAACAACCTCATTAACCCTGTTCAGCATGGATTTATGCCCTTCTAAATCCTGCCTCACTAATCTACTAACATTTACCAATAGTATTACTAGAATGCTGGAGTACTCTCATTCGATTGATGTCATCTACTTTGATTTTTGCAAAGCATTTGATAAAGTACCCCACTCGGCATTATTGAATAAATTGAGAGCCTTTGGGATTAGCCCGCTTCTCCTCGATTGGATAACGGACTTTCTCTCTAATCGGCAATTAAGCGTAGGATTAGGTGATATTACTTCCGCTGCAGTAAACATTACGTCAGGTGTCCCTCAAGGATCCGTCCTTGGTCCTTTATTATTTATTATTTATATCAATGACCTACCTGCTGTTGTTCGTTTTGACATCTTGTTATATGCTGATGATGTCAAGATTTAGAATACCAATCCTGAACAACTTCAACTAGATATTTTAAGTATCTACAATTGGTCTATAGCAAATGCGCTTCCTCTGAATTTTTCCAAGTGTAAACACTTCTCCCTTGGTAAATATTCAGGCAATACATTTAGAGCGCCAGATTTTTCTCCCATCACTCGAGCTAATTTAATCAAGGATCTAGGGTTACATTTAATCAATCCCTAAACTTTTCAACGCATCACAGGATAGCAGCTCTCCAAGGGGTTCCAACTCACCACGTTCTTTAAACGTAATCTCGGGAACGTCCCGGTGAGTTGTACACGATTACTCTACCAACTTTACATTAGACCCCACTTAGAATATTGTATCCAAGTTACATCCCCCTACCTAAAAGCGGATATTAAGATTTTAGACAAAGTACAGCGTAGGTTCACAAAGACCTCTAGGCAGCTCAAGAATGTTAGCTATACAAACCGATTAAAATCTCTCAAGCTCTTTCCATTGCAAGATAGGAGGTTCCGGGGCGATCTCATCTTAGTTTATAAATTATTAAGGTCAGATGGTGCCGAACTCCCTTTTATCCCCGCGAATGATTCTCGAAGGGGGCACTTTTTTAAGTTATCCAAACCCAGAGTAAGATCCCGGTTACGTTTAAACCATTTCTCGTATAGGGTTATTTCCGCGTGGAATCTTCTACCTAGCCATGTTGTTTCAGTTCCTTCCATCGACTCCTTCAAATCAGCATATGACAACTATTTTCTCCATGAATATATTTAATTTCATAATTCTGTTTTTACAGCTTTATTATATTTATATACATAATCTTTGAGATTTATTTTGTCGATATTTGATATTTTGAACCGAGTACAAAAAGGAGTTTCCTCCTACATAACTCGTGATTTTACCTGATTACCTGATGTTGTCTAGTTGGGTAGTACATTAAGTAAATAATAATAATAATGATAGTGACGATTTTAATAAATATTATTTTCCAAATTTGTGTACAATAATTTCGTAATATTTAAAACTAAAAAACATTTTAATTAAATTTATTGTAATTTTTTAATTTTTTAAAATAAATAATTATAAAAAAATTATGTAAAAAATATTATTTATTTATTTTTATAAACAATTAGTATAAATACGTATACATTTATTTGTAAATAGTACACTTACTAATAATAAAATTTGATAAATCTAATTACACTATTAGCGCCCTATTTGCTCAATCGTTTAGTATGTTTTTTTTGTACATTATTAGTTTTATTATTGTTTTTTAGCATTATCAATATTGATTTTTATGTAGTTTATTCAAACTTTTAAAGTATTATTTTCATAATAATTTAAATATTTGTTAAATATATAGGGTGCGCGATTAAATATTATTACAACTAAAACCTGGCTCATGGACAACATTCTCGATGGGCAATTATATTTAATAATACATAGTGTCGTTCAGATAGACTCTCGTAAGGGAAAATACGGTAGATGTTTTTTGTTAGAGTAGATGTAACCTATTACACGCTACTCCCAAATTTCGTTAATAATCAGGCTAAGTACAACCTTACATTTGGAAATATAATTGCCTCTTTGTACTCTCACATTTTTAAACTATCGTCGTTTACTCTGCACTACGACAAATGTTATCTCATCCAGAGTAAGCAGAGCTGGCAGGAAAAAGCTGGGACTTACATTGTATATGGGCAATGTGGGATTTATTGGAGGTGAATTATGGAATTTTCCATTTCAAGAACGACGCACAACTCCGACTAAGGATTGTTGTCCCAAAAGTAAAAAGGTGGCGAGTTTTGAAGAGATTACACATGGAGCTTAGTCATTTCAGTCGGAAAAAGATGGATCACATGGCAAGACAACGATATGAAAAAGGATGTAATTACATTTTATCAAGCTTGTCCACTGTGCATTCAATTTAAAAATTTAAACCCGTTACGAAGAGTCCGATGGTAACCGGATACTTCAATGAACATGTAGGTACAGATATTGTTGGTTTAACACAATACATGGAAATCGTTACATTTTTGTAGTTGTTGACTCTTTTAACAAATGGTGCGAGGCAATACTGTTGCGGACACGACAGCTAGAGCTATTTTTCAAGAATGGATCTTTTGCAGCGGTGCACCAATCTAATTACATTCTGACAGGAGTTCAAATTTTGAAAGTCATCTGAATTGTGCCAATTGCTTAATATTAAAAAGACACCTACCACGCCTTATCATCGTAAAGGTAATGGATTGGTAGAACGGACGAATAGAACCTTAAAGATCTTAATTGTATTATGCTTAAAAAAATTTCTAAACAGAGAACAACGACCGTCTTAGATTTACCATTGCTTCCCAATGTGTGTATGAACAGTGCGGATTTTGTAATGGGGTTGGAAAATCAATTACAAATTATTTATAAGATGACTCGCAAACAGTTGGGAACAGTTCACCAATATATAAGAAGATCCATGCTCCAATGTTTGAATGTGATGAACTTGTGTGGCTGCAATCAACACCAACTCGGTTTAACAGACACTGTGAAGTGGGTTGGTCCATACGTCATCGTTAAAGTACTCACTGACAAGGTGATGCTAATTAAGGTGGGTGAGCTGGATAACTGCTTTTACAGTCGCCACTTACAGATTGACGAGGTCGCATGATTTTTAGTCAGGGTTATCGCCTTTAGTTTAAGGGCTACGTATGGTATACGTATACCTTGAAATACCTTTTAAGTATCCTGGATGTATACTTGTATCTGACCGTTAAAGCTGAAACCCAGTTATACCGCTGTGCACTCGGACCCTGCTGTTATTAGTCTAGATGCCTAGGGGCACCTAGTCTAGGATGCACCACGTGGAGGATTAACAGTCAGGAATATCACCATTATTGGAAATTGAGACCTTATAAGCATTACTCAAATTTTAAGAATTATTAGCATCCCTCTTATAGCATATTATTCGATTTATACAGAGACCCATAAAAGCATTTCATCTGTGGAAATTAACAATGCTCCCATGTTTTCGCCATGCCTATAATATATCACAATGATTGTATCAAGATAATTAGGTCATTCAAGAACAATATGGTCTCTCGGGGATGCTAATGATCCTGAGGATTTGAATAATGTTTACAAAGTTCCAATTTCCAATGATGGTGATATTCCTGACTGTTCCTCCTCCATGTGGTCCATCCTGGACTAGGTTCCAACAGGCATCTAGACTAATGACAGTAGTGACCGATTGCACAGCGGTATGACTGAACTTTCATTGAAACCCTGTTTATTGGATAGGTACTGGCAAACACCCAAGATCTATGAAAGGTGTTTCAAGCTATTCATTTACGGTTAGGCTTGTGAATCCGTCTACAGTATCAATTCTTGTGAGCACTGGCATCGTTGCAAGGAAGCTGTTTTTTAACCAAGAAACTTTCTTTATCTCTCACAGTTCGATTCACATCCGGTAACCTCTTTATATACGAATTCGAAATACTATGCAAACTTGGAACTAATATTGTTGGTACCCACGATTTTAAATAGGATAAAGGGTAACAGGAGCCTTCTCTCTCTGTTGATCAAGGATAAACATAAGCTGTCTGAAAGATAAGAGTACCTGGTTCCCGAATCTTCAGGTCTGTGATCTATTTGGCGACTATTTCAAATCAGTGTTTTAATCCGCTACTCCAACTCTTCTTATACTAGTGGACCATTTCTCCATAATATGCAGGCCGTCGCTATACTATTAGAAAATCTTAAGTCTACTTCATGTGGAAAGCAGCTTTTTGGCTTGGAATCTGTTTGATTATATTTTAGTTTTATTTATGATAAATCAACTATTTATAATTTTTTTCGGAATATTTTACATTTTCACTTAAATTTTCTATTATTTTGCATTTATAAATCATATTGTGTACGTAAAGTGGTAATATTTATATTGTATTGTCTTTTAGATTTTTTTGATGGAACTCACACATTCGACACAATCATTTGATGATTCCAGGTTGTCCGCTTTTGTATCTAGGAAATGGGCTCTTGATTTGACTACTAAGTAAAACCTTCATTATTAAATAATTTTAAGGTCTAAATACAATGTAACCAATCAACATAATTCTGTCGAATTTCAACATCCGCCTGGATATGTTGAACGTACATTTCCCACAACCGCAGTTAGAGAATCGGATCCCAGATTGATGAGACAAAGAAGTTGGAATATTGCACTGGGGCCTTTGAGACAAGTACCTATGAATTTATTTATTATGTGGATATCTGGAAATTCTATATCTATTTTTCCACTGGTATCCATGGTAATGATATTTTTAAGACCATTGCAAGCCCTATTCACTGCACAAAACAGTAAGTTTAACACAAATTTAATTTGTTTTTGAGTGTGAACTGTACAAAAAATTTTTTTTATTGAAGTGAGATGCTAATGGCTCTATGCATTTGAATTATGCTCATTAATTCTTAATTTCTGTTGCTGATTTCGTAGTTTTGTGGGTTTAGATTAACATGCATCAGGGATCGAGTGTACAATAGCGTAACTGATCTTCTGTTTTGGCGGATAGGTGCAAGCATTCAACCAGGATATTTGTAAAGTACCTTAATGTATACGCATACCATGTTTATCGTTTGATATGCTGTACGAATAAAGAAACAATGAAGAAGTGACTACATCACCATCCAATAATAAAAAACGACTATGATATGCTTATATATAGCATTTAAAAATTTTCCTAAAATCGATGTACCGTATAATTTTTATCCGTTTTTTTTTCAATTTAAACCAGCTTTCGACCTTATTGAAGGAAGTCAGGCAAAAATTCAATGCTTGGTTTATGTACTGGGCAATGTGATCATATTGATTCTCTCTATGTATAAATGTCACACGATGGGTTTATTGCCAACTTATGCATCCGATTGGTTGTCATTTCTAGAACCACCCGAGGTTTGTAAATTTGTATCTTTTTACTTGCAACTAATTACATGTGCATTCCAAAAATATTTCTCATTTCAGTTTGCTTTAAAAACAATCTTGTTTCATAATCGCTTCTTTTATCACAGTTTATGACAAGTTTCTACCTTCTCCCACTGATATCTATGCCGGGAAAATCGTCCATACTAATGATTTGAATAATGTTGACAAAATCTTAATTTCCAGTAATACTAATAATTCCGTTCCCATACCTCCGTGGTGCATCCTGGACTCAAAATGACACTAACCAGGGACCAAATGCACGACGGTAGAAACACATACAAGCTAGTCAAAAGGTACCGCAAGACATACGTATATCATATGTAGCCATTGGGTTTAAGAGGATGCAGATCGCCTTGTCAATCGCTACAAACCGTCACAAAGATGCCGTCTATCACCGAAGAATATTCATTGTTTTTCTACGTTTGTGAAACCGTTGAGGTCAATCGTTATGTTATCGATATATTGTACAAATGATGACGGGATGACCACGTCACCAACCATAATAGTGTAGGTAACTAACATATACACAATTCATTCATTCATTTTAGTTGGTGACGTGACTACCTCTTCATTAGTTCCTATATTTATACGGCATAGCTTGATAAGCATAACACAAACGTGGAAGAATAACAAAGTTTCTTGACTGGTAGACGGCATCCTTGTGACGTCGCCACTGTTCGCAAAGATTAACTAGGCCGCCTGATTTTTTATCAAGGTCATTCCCCTTAACCCAACGGCTACATACGGTATACGTATACCTTTTGACACCCACCATAGCATGTAAGTCCTATTATAACCTATTAACCTAGAATTTATTGAAAACGCTGCATAATTGATAATGATATTTTTAGGATTCTTGTACCAACTGGATTGAAAAATAACCCCTCAACAAATTGATGCCTAAATTTACCTGGGTGTTTGTTAGGGTTATCTCCCTTAACCCAACGGCTACATATGGTATACATATACCTCTTAACACCCACTGTAGCAGAAGCCCAGTTATATCGCTGTGTACTCGGACCCTGTTTCTCAACAGCTAGTCCAGGATGCACTACGTGGAGGACGAATGGTCAGGAATATCGCCATCATTGGAAATTGAGATTTTACAAGCATTACTCATTTCCTCATGATCATTAGCATCCCAATGTCCACAAAGATAAATCGTCAAGTTATATTCCCATAACCGACTGTTCATATATACTATTAATATACTTTTAGACACTAATTCCTATTTAAGAAATAAACAACAAATAGTTGATTGTTGACCCTTGCTATTGTGTGTTTGTTGTGTTGCATTCTTGCCAATGGGTTAGGCAAATTGAATATAAATACATTTGATAAACATTTGCACGGACTGTTGTTAAACGTTGTTACAATATCATCCTTATTTTTTCTACTATTTCAGCCTGCCGAATGGTCTATTGGGGGTTATGTTCTGTGACCAACAAATTGTAAATTTTAAATATATATTTTACTAATTTCTCAATATTGTGATTTATTAATAAAAAAATACATTGTTCATTCGCATGTTTATTAATTTTCAAAATCAAGTAAGGTACAAAAATCACAAGCAATTTTATGGCACATTTGCACAGTCTAGGATGGGCAGCTTCAATAATTCGACAGACCAGTTGTGCAAAGACGAAACACTTTCATTCGAATAGGAACGCAAAATTTGACATAACAATTCTCGTGTATAAGTGGAAAATCCTTTCAAATATAAGAGAGAGAGAGAGAAAAAAAGTAAATTTTCGACATTGCACAATCACCAGCAAATGGATATTGTTTCTAATGGTTTCGGCTTACAAGTGGAAAAATTGTCAATACTTAGTCAAGCCATAAAAGAAATTAAATATGAAACCGGCAAATGCTGTAATCACGCTTAGACTCTTCTACTTGTTACGGAACAAAAGGTTGGTTGCACAATAAAACCGATAGCCTATCTTCGAATATTTTTGAGAAAAATATGATACTGCAGTCGAATAGTTTATATTCTACCAATAGGCCCAGTTATGCAGTAATGGAATTGGAAAAAGCCTCAATTTTTATTTAGTACCGACGGAAATTATAGCGGTTAGGCATGTTGATGTCGTCGTTAAACCAGAAAAAGGCTAATTATATCAAGTACTTGTCTAAGGAATCACAGTAAGTACTATTAAGATAACATATATCTTTCATATTTAACCTAGAATTTATTAAAAACGCTGCATAATTGATAATGATATTTTTAGGGTTGCTGTACCAACTAACTGGATTGAAAAATAAACCCGCAACAAAATGATGTGTCTAGATTTACCTGGGTGTTTGAGCAGACCAGCAACGACACTCAGGGCGTTTTCACGACCAGATTGGAATTTTGAATTCTCGGCCAATCGCTTAATTTTTAAAAGTAATTCTTTGAATTTCAATTCAACTGCTGGTTTGGATGTTTTTGTGAATTCAATGATTTCGGCACTTTGTTCTGGTGACATTCTAAGTGGTGAAATAGATATTAGTAGTGGCAAATACAACGTTTTGTGAAAATAAGATTTAATTAACATGATCAGATTAAGAAGAGATCGATATGGATTAATAACTAATAAAATATTTCGACCATTCCCAGATATTTGTAATCCACTTAACATTTATTGGCCATGTATCTCTAGCACAATAAACGACAATTAAAATGGATTGGCGGTCAACGGAAAATTTGGACAGACATTGTAGCATGCGAACTCAGTCCTTTTATTTATTCTAAGTCCCTTCATCCAAATGAATTACTTAAACGGGCGTCCGTTTGTTTACCCTATGCAGCCAACAGAGATCATTGGAGGGGTTTAACTCGGGATGTAATTAACATTTAATGTCAGCACACCTCAAGTGTCGTTCTTTGAGTACACACTACAAAAGTTGACGTTTCGGTTTTTGGACTATCCTGGGTGATAATAACCCGTGGGGGTGTTTATCCCCGATGATGATGGATGCAGTTGAAAGTGTTGCATTAAACACTTGTTGACTTGATGGAAACAGGCTGTATCTTAGACAATGCATATCCGCTTTTAATGCGATGTTAATGATAATAATCATTAATATATTAAACTAGACAATCTTTTAAAACAAAAATAGTTATAATCATTTAAAATGTCCATGATCATGAGAATTTGAATAATGCTCATCAATTTTCGATGATGATACTCATCATTCCGTATTTCCATATAACGCAGCCTTGATTCAGACTCATGTGGATCAGAGACCGAGTAAAAAGCAATATAACTATTTCTGTCCTCGCTAGAAGCACACCCAACCATCTCTAGGTATATATACAACCCATTGAAAGCCGTTGGGCTAAAGAATACAATTATGATAAAGAAATCAAACCGTGAGTAATAATAACCGGTGGGGGATGTTTATCCCGGATGATGATGGTTTCGTTAATGTTTGTGAACAGTGGCACCACAATCAAAAGGGTGCCGTTTATTATTTAAGAAACGTAATACAATTTAGGAATAATCAATAGGCAACCAACATAAATGATTTGTATTTATAGAATAGCTTTTACAAGGCATGCTACAAACGGCACACAAGACACTTACTTGGCCAAAATGGCAAGCAAAGCCGACATGCAGGCGACCTGCAGTTGTTTTCCTCCTTGCGATATGACGATATTTAAAAATGAAATGATTTCCGGGAAGCGTTGAACTGAAATAATTATGTAACAATTTGGATTAGGATATGGGAAAAAAGTTTCTTGATCAATGAGGTTTATGCTAATATTTCTGTATTCAGTTGTTGGGCGTTATTCAGAAGTGTGAGTACAAGGTCGATAAAAATTTTAATCTAGTTTCTTTTGTTTACAGCGTGTGTCAAGAATATCTGAAGAAAAACGTTAGTAAAACCAAGGAATAGTGCAAAACCCACATTGAAACGTAAATAATATATACAGCCCTTGAAAAAATTAGTGTGGAAATTAAGAACAAGAATTTTAAATAATGAAAAGTTCTTAATATAAATGTTAATGAAAATGTTTTTAGTATGCTAAAACATAACATCAATAAGCATATTGAAATTGAGAATTTGTGTGATTGCATTCAGTTTGTTGTTCAATATGAGATGAAACAGCCTTGATCAAGTGGTTAAAACGAAAGGCGATCACATTAATTATTAAACATTTTGTTCTTTATTACTGAATCAATCATTTGGTAACTGAAAAAACCCACATGTTATATATTTTTTCATATTTAAAAAAAAATGTTTATTACTTTGAATGTTTTACGAGAAACAACTTTCAGCAGTGGGCATTTTAGTGAAACAGAACGTCGGTCCGCATTTTAATGCCGCTGGTGGGATTCGAACCCATGCCCACTGAGGTCACAAATGTTTGGGAATGGTCAAAATATTTTATTAGTTATTAAACGAGTGCGTTTAATAAAGGATAACGAGCGAAACCACATGGATCTTAAACAGCTTTGCCCAAAATGAACAAGCTTTTGTTTATCAACTTGGGTAAGAGTACAAGTTTCGCATGCATAAAGTAGAATGGAACGCACTAAACTCTTATATATTCTAATCTTGGTTTTAATAGAAATATTACTTTTGTTCCATAAAGGTTTACTTAAACGCTTAAAGGCTGCAGCAGAGAGGCGAATACGACGCCCGCATCTTAATGTCGGTGGTGGGATTCGAACCCATGCCCACCGACGTCACAATCAGCGTTGCACCGCTAGACTACCTCGGCACGTTATAAGCTGATCTATCAAACTGCAGATAAAAAACATACCATGCTCCGACGTAACTCCCGCAATGGGCCACAAATATCCAACAGTAAGCACGGCCAATTCTTGTTCGGAATCACTCAATATATTGTTCAATTTCAATTGCTTTAAAAATGTTGAAAACAGAAATTTAATCATTTATATCGCAATCATCTTTAGTCACAAACAACAAATAGTAGTAGAGTACAAAATTATAAAAGTGTATTATTGCTTCAATGGCTTTACGATTGACATTTTTAACAAGTGAACATTCAATAAAGCCAAACGAGGATGGGCACTTGGTGCCGGTGGTAGCATTTGAATCAATCCAAAACCGAGTCCGTCTAAAATAATGTTCATGAAGTGGACATCTAACGAAGTAATGCTTGTAAAGTTTCAATTCTCAATGATATACCTGACTGTTCGTCTTCTACATCGAGCATCCAGGACTAGGTGCCCATAGGCATCTAGACTAATAACAGCAGAGTCCGAGTGCATCATCATCATCAGGGATAAACATGCCCCACCGGTTATTATCACCCAGGATAGTCAAAAACCGAAACGTCAACTTTTGTAGTGTGTACTCAAAGAACGACATTTGAGGTGAGCTGACATTAAATGTTAATTACATCCCGAGTTAAACCTCTCCAATGATCTCTGTTGGCTGCATAGGGTAAACAAACAGACGCCCATTTAAATAATTTATTTGGACGGGGGGCTTAGCATAAATAAAAGGACTGAGTTCGCATGCTACAATGTCCTCCAAATTTTCCGTTGGCCGCCTGGCCTTCTTTTCCATCCGGGTAATGGATGGGCATCCATAGCTTTTCTGGCTGGATGAGTGACCAATCTACGGTAAAGAATGGCCAATCCATTTTAATTGTCTTTTATTGTGCTAGAGATATATGGCCAATAATTATTAGGTGACTTACAAATCTCTGGGAATGGTCGAAATATTTTACTAGTTATTAAATGAATGCGTTCAATAGAGGACAACGAGTGAAACCATATAGATCTTAGGCTTTGCTCAAAATGAACAAGCTTTTGTGTATCCACATGGGCGATTGTCCAAGTTTCGCACCGGATTTGCAATTTAGAGTCCGATCGCAAAGTGGTATAACTGGGCTACCGCTTCGGTAGATGGGTACAAGCATACATCTAAGATAGTTAAAAAGTATCATAAGGTATGTGAATAGCATATCTAGCCCTTGGGCTAAGGGAGATAACCATGACAGAAAATCAGGCAACCTCGTCAATCTTTGCAAACAGTTACAAGGATGCCGTCTACCAGCCAAGAAACTTTGTCATTCTTCTATGATTGTTACGTTTATCGAAGTGGGATGCTAATGATCCTGAGGATTTGAGTAATGCTTATAAAGTCTCAATTTCCAATCATGGTGATATTCCTGACTGTTAGTCCTCCACGTGGTGCATCCTGGACTAGGTGCCAACAGGCATCTAGACTAATAACAGCAGGGTCCGAGTGCACAGCGGTATAACTGGGCTTCCGCTACGGCGGGTGGGTGCGAACATACACCCAGGATACTTAAAAGGTATCTAAAGGTATACGCATACCATATGTAGCTCTTGGGCTAAGGGAGATAACCCTGACAAAAAATCAGGCGGCCTCGTCAATCTTTGCGAACAGTGGCGACGTCACAAGGATGCCGTCTACCAGCCAAAATATCGGAACCGATGCCATATCAATTTCTAGTCTAGCGCTCCTCCTACTTCTGGCACTTGGCAACATTATTGATTAGAAATCCAACATACTTCGGCACTTTTAGCCCCATTTGTTTGTGGCTTTCCAACTTTGGTCCATTGAGGCACGATCATTTGAAATAAGACAGTTAGATGATCGACCACGTCTGAATCGTTTGATTCGTCCAACTTTGGCTGATCGACGTCAAAGGCGTTTCGTCCAATTGTCTCGGCAAAAGCGGCCAACGTGAGATAGGCTTGAATTTGATAACCATAGCCACTGGTTTCGTTGGTGCGTCTTTTAGTTTCGTGTAGCAAAATAAGCCACATCTGAATAGACATATGTCAAATATATTATTATTATTATATTATACACAACCCTTTTGCTCTAAAAAATAAGCATGGGGCAATAAGACAACAATTACAGAAAATCAACAACAATATCAAAGTCTCGTTGACACTGAAGATTCTGCAAATGGAAGATTGAGCTTCATTTCGGCTTTCACTTAACCCTGTCATCTGTGTGTAACTCTGTCACCCAGATACGTGCGATCACTTCTTTGCCGTTATTTGCCGCAATGGCGTCCTTTTGTATTGTTTCCATAGCAGTATAATTTTTTTTACAGAGGCCAGGTTGCTAACCTTGCGCTCGAACCCTCATCCTTTATCCAGGCTTGGGACTGGCTAGATTGAATCATTTCTGATCCAAACTAGATATAGCATAATTTTCTTATAACGATACTATTCAAAACGTACCTGGTTAATTATTTCTTGATTAGCTTCATCATTAACCAAATGGTACTGATCGAGTGCATAATGTGATAGCATATAGGCCGCACGTAGTAAATAAATCTATAATACAAGTAACAGATACTTATATCTAGTACAATGCATCATTAAAAAAAAAAATCAATGTATATATCGGGGTGCAATCAATTATAATCAAATTAACACAATTTAATTGAGAACTCTTATTGAAGGTTGGCATAGGTACACATAATCGTTATTTGCACATTGGCAATTCATGACAAAACATAAATGCATCGAACAAAGACCGAACAAATTTAATCCAACGGTTCATTGTTTAACACGGTAAACATAAAAGTAATAATAGCGCACATGCATTTGACGTCCGCTTCCACTCCAACCATCCTCTTCTTCTAACATCCAACACAAGGTGCTCAATTCCACGATCTTCATTGGTAATAGGGACAAGGAAAATTGCGCTGGTTTGAATGCGTTCTTCGTAGAAATCCTGATGTAATTTGACGTACTGTCGATTGGAAGAAAAGGAAAGGTGGTCATTAAACGCACTTGGATGAATGCTGTTCGGGCCGATCTTCACGCTACTTTGGAAACAGTGGCAAAGTCGTTGGACTGACATCTATGTGCACCGTGAACAGTGGAAAGGGATTATACGAAATGCTACGGCACTTTTACATATAATTAAGGGTTAATGGTCAACTGGGCGACAACAGACGGAGTTATTGTTTGAAATTGGCCAATTTGTGGCTAGGGCACATATCCACCACCATCGCTTACTTTGCCAGGCCACGATTTGCACTTGTCCAAAGTATTCGCCACAAGCTGGACCAAAATGAGCCAAGCATGGCCGATGTACTCGTCATTCTCCTCATCGTCCTCGGACAAATCGTTGGTGCAATGGTCCAAAATATCTTGATCCATCGCCGCGTCAGAATCGGCCGCAACTTGGCCCGATCCGACTTTGCGACGTTCGGTTGTGCTTCGTCGCCGAGTCAAACCCGACAGGCGAGCAGTTAGCTGGAACAGACAACAAGCGGCCTGATTGCGCACGAACCAGTTGGGCGAATCGAGAAGAGCGTCGTACAGCAAATGGACACAATAGTCGAGTAATGGTCGACGCAAGAAACTGTCAATAAGGCCATTGGCTAAGGGCAATATGGACTTCAGGCTTAGAGCGAGTGCATTGGGCCAAAACAGCATGGATGATGTTGGAGACGCGGCGGTGGGTGTTGACGCTGTTGTGGTCGGAACGCACGAAATGAGCTCGTTCCAACTTTCCTGCCACACATAGCTATAGGCTTCCAAATCCGGTTTGGCCGATTGAACCATCGAACCATTTTCCGATTGGACCAATTCGGCGCTGACCGTATTGAGCGTTTGGACACAAACACGTTCGCGAATGGGCGCATGGGCTAGGGCGGCGTTGGACAAAAAAGCGTGTACGGACGACGAAGGATTGGCCGATTTGGAAGACAAAAGACGAATCAAATCCGAATCGGGCTGGGTTATTTTTTGAAAAGAAAAGAAATTAAAAAATGCATAATTTGGTATTGGCAGAGAAAACGGACACATCGTTAATAAGGGGGGAAATAAAGAAAAGTTGATTAATGTCATAATTGTTTTGATGACATTCTGAATTATTCTGAAACAAAACGATGTTAATTGGCGATTGAAAAATCTTGTTCACACACCATAAATAAACTCATTAAAACCTACTAATATCAACAAAATGAAAAATTACATTAAGTAATCAGTAAAATGTGAAAGTATCTTGTGACAGGATTATGACAAAGTTATGCCATTTAGAGAAGCATGTGTGCTTTGTCAATCCTTGTAATGACAATCGGTAATATTGTTTTGATACAATCATATCCCAGACAAGTTAAATTAACCGTCATCTACCTTGCAGCCCAATCTTTTGGGTAAAAAGCTTTGTCATCCTTTTTCAGCTTTCGCAACCTGCCAGCTCTGTAACGTCATTTTTTAACAATTCAATTGTCTATAGAAAAAATGAAAATTTCTACAACAGCGATACAAGTTGAATTAATAGAAATGACAGTCATCCAAACCGATACACAAAAGCATGTTCATTTTGAGCAAAGCTGTTTAAGACCTATATGGTCTCGCTCGTTGTCCTCTATTGAACGCAGTCATTTAATAACTAGTAAAATATTTCGACCATTCCCAGATATTTGTAAGTCTCTTAACATTTATTGGTTATGCATCTCTAGCACAAAGAAAGAAAGTCGATTAAAATGGATTCACCATGTTTTGCGTAGATCGCCCACTCATTCAGCCAGAATAGCTATGGATGCCCATCCATTACCCAGAAGGAAAAGAAGGCCAGGCGGCCAACGGAAAATGTGGACGGACATTGTAGCATGCAAACTCAGTCCTTTTATTTATGCTAAGCCCCCCACCGTCCAAATGAATTATTTAAATGGGCGTCCGTTTGTTTACCCTATGCAGCCAACAAAAATCATTGGAGGAGTTTAACTCGGGATGTAATTAACATTTAATGTCAGCACACCTCAAGTGTCGTTCTTTAAGTACACACTACAAAAGTTGACGTTTCGGTTTTTGGACTATCCTGGGTGATACTAACCGGTGGGGGATGTTTATCCCCGATGATGATGATGACAGTTACGAGGAATCCAATAAACTTCGTACCATTCTTCTCGGTTTATCGAGGCTTATGATGCGATCGTTCAATAAAATATAAAAATAATCATCCAGACGACTACGTCACAAACCCAATCGAATATCAACAACAATGGATGACGTACCTGTTTGTTGATGAAAATCAACGGAAGCGTCAAACCAGCATGTGCATACAACAAATCGGGACAGTGATGAGCGACAGCATGCAGAACACGCGCACACGCCCAATGGCTGATTGAAATGCAACTCGACGAACTAGCGCCGCCGTCCAAACCCGTTGTCAATTGTTCCGGATGCAAATACCAAGTGCGCACGCGATTGAACAACTTGGTGACACTCGTATCCTTCGAAGATGGATTATTAGTTGACAGATTAGAAAGAGAAATTATTGAACAAATTAAAAACTTGAAATAATTTACGAGATGTTCCATTTCTGCAATCACTAAAAGTTAAGCCGTTCTTTGCTGTAAATTGTTCAATTTTTGACGTTTTTATAGCAAATAGAACAACAATCATTTCTAATGATCAACATTTTGGATAATAAAATAAAATGCTGCGTAAAACATTTACTCCAAACGGTTAGAAAATATACTTATATTTAACAAATAACGAACTGTATCAAATCATTAACTCCGCCTAGTTTGGACCAGAAATGATTCAATGTAGCCATTCCCAAGCCTAGTTAAAGGTAGAGGGTTTGAGCACGCAAGGTTAGCAACCTGACCTCTATAAAGAATTTATACTGCTACGGAAACAATACAAGAGGACGTAATTCCGGTAAACAATGGGTGATCGCACGTATCTGGATAACAGAGTTGAGTGAAAACCAAAAGGAAGTTCAATCTTCGATTTGCAGAATCTTCAATGCCAACGAGACTTTGTTGTTGATGGTGCTTTTGCTGTAATTGTTGTCTTATTGCCTCATGCTTATTTTTAAAGCGAAAGGGTTTTGTATAATAATAATAAATCAAACCATTTAAGTAGAGATATTTTTATTTCAATGTGTAAAAGTGTTTTTTTAGTTAAAATCAATTATGTCTATACAAAAGTCACTGTTGTTTTAACAACAATGCCTTATGTTACACTTTTAAAAACTTAATATTAACTTGATCTAAATCCACTTTGTTCATTCAAAAAATATAAATTCAAACATTAGATGGGTTAAAGAACAATAGATACTTTTCACAAAGTTTTCACCTTACATACAGTACCAACATGAATAATATTAAAAATTTTGAGTACAATAAAACAAAACATCCGCAATGAAATTATTTGCCTAAACACATTTTTGTTAAAAATGAGATTTGTTAACAACCCATTCGAGTCAAGTGGTTACACATTTACTACTCAATAGTGTGGGATGACCCTAGGCATCTAGACTAATAACAGCAGGGTCCGAGTGCACAGCGGTATAACTGGGCTTCCGCTACGGCGGGTGGCTGCGAACATACACCCAGGATACTTAAAAGGTATCTAAATGTATACGTATATCATATGTAGCCCTTGGGCTAAGGGAGATAACCCTGACAAAAAATCAGGCGGTCTCGTCAATCTTTGCGAACAGTGGCGACGTCACAAGGATGCCGTCTAGCAGCCAAGAAACTTTGTTATTCTTCCCCGTTTGTCTACGCTTGTCAAGCCATCGAAATCGATCGTTCTACATGTCGTATAAATATGGGAAATAATGAAGAGGTTACCACGTCACCAACCAAAATGAATGAATGAAAAAACTCAATAGTGCATAATACAAAAAACTATTTGGTAACCGAAATACGCTAATGGTCCTGAGGATGCTGAGTCATGCTTATAAAGTCTCAATTTCCAATGATGGTGGTAGTCCTGATGTGGTGTTTTCTGGACTAGGTGCCACAGGCAAATGGATTATTAACGGTGGGAACCAAGTGCACAGTGGTATAATTGGGCTTTCACCAGACTCCTGTTCAATGAATGACTTTCTAGCAAACACCCAAGATGCTTAAAAGGTATCTGAAGGCATCCATTTACCATATGTAGACGGTTAGACTTGCGGATATGTCAGGCGGCGTCAAACATCAATTTTCACAAAAAAGGATTGCCTAGTTAATTCCTTTGAACACTAGCATCGGTGCAAGAACGCGGTCTGTTAGCCAAGAAACTCCGCCAACCCCCGCCCCAAAATTCAATTCGCATCCACCAACCTCTTTGCATAGGAATTCGGGATGCTATAGGAAACTGGAACTAATGAAGAGGTGGGTTTACCACTCACTTTAGTTGTATTTTTCCTGTCCTTAACTTAAATTGTAAACCGAATAATTTTTAAATTACTAATGGTTTCAATTTTGGGCATAATATGTTATTATGCATTGTATATATAATAAAACCGATATGGCTACAAGAAAAGTTAAACTTAAATAATTACGTTATATATAAGAATTGCCTTGCAAATTGTTTAAAAATCGGCAATGAAACACAAGGCTCTACTGCCTCAATCTATTTCTAAAAGACCTAACAATAATCAAAATACAGTGTTATATTTCATAAACTAGTCTTCAGCTTTCGACTCACTGAACGGAAAACAACTCTGGATAGCTATGTTACGTGATGGAAACCCGTTGAAACGTGTGAATCTCCTACGTGCTCTGAACAAGAACTCAATTGCTGTCATCTGCATTTGCAACAAAACTAATACAAAGCCGTTCGAAATTTGCAGTGGTGTCCGTCAAGGCTGTGTGGCTGCTCCGCTTTTGTTCAACTATGCAATCGATCCTATATTTGCCAAGGTTTCTGGACAAATGGAAGGCGTGTATGTTTTGATACAAAGCCCATTACCGACTTAGAATACGCTGACGATGCTGTTCTTCTAGCTGAAAATGAAGATGAACTGCAGAAAGCATTGGATTTTCTTATAAAAGTTTCCGGTGAATATGGTTTAAAGATCAATCCTCAAAAATCAGTCATCATGTCGGCACAGGCTCCTGATGAAAGGATTGTATTAAATGATGTCCAAGACGTTATCTTGGAAACAGTGGCAAGGAATTATTCGGGATGCTATGAGAACTAATAAAGATATGGCTTGGTCACCAACTTTTATTATTATTATTATATTTCTATACCTATATAAGCGTGACTTAGATTGAAAGAGGTACCAAAACTGCAATGCCCTTCATGCAAGCAACTATAGAACCTCGTGGCTATAATTTCAAACAATTCCCACATTTTACTCTTCAAATAAAAAAGTGCCAAAGGAAAATAGGTCATATTATATCAGATCAGCGTTTTGCAAAACATGCTGTTTGGACAAACAAAATCAATCTTTTTTTATAATTGTCAGATCTAGTTGAATAATAAATTCACATAGTTTTGAGTCGAACAGGAGCACTGTACAGCTGTTTCATCCTTATAATTGGAATCATCAGCAGCAGTGTCTACTTTTCAGATTTTACACACACATATGAACTTAAACCCACGCCCTATCTGGTGAATCTGACAATTCCAAATAAAATAAAATCCCTTAAAAACCCATTAATAAAAACACTCTTGATACAAAAAAAACCCACCCACCAACCAACCAATCCTAACCATTTAGTTTCCATTCTAATTTTTTCCTATATTTTACCGCTTGCCATTTCAAGTGAATAGTACACAGTCCCATGTCGACTAACACACCAATAATCGTGTACCTTTGCAAATCTCAACAAACTGGCCAACGTTCGGGCCATTTCCAGCTGGACCGTTTTGCCCGCCGAATTGGGATGACAACAAGCACCGGGCATGGCCGACAGCAGTGCAGCAAGCAATTTGCCCGTATGCGGTGCAAGTGCCGCAAAACCGCCGCCAGCAGCACTTGGCGATGCACTGGCCAAGCTCGTCGCCAAGCCATTGACTGCCGAACTGGACATTGTCGTGTGCTTTTGACTGTGTGCGATGGCCCGATTGCGACTGGCTTGCAAAGTCGATTCGTTGGGTTGATAGGGCTGTTGGTTGCATGAATCGTCAGTGGGAGGAGCAGCGGGAGCTGCGGGAGGAGGAGGAGACATGCTATGAGTCGAAGTGATTGCTGGAGGTGATTGTGAAAGTGCACATGATAATGACGGCGCATTGTATGGTTTGTTGGTGCAACACGAAATTCCGCTTTCTACGTACAGTTGTGTGTGGGACAAATAAAAATGTTAAAAATAGGTTATTCACGTGGGCGTTGATAATTCGTTTTTAAATTGTTTGGCAAAATATTTTGTATGTCCCAATTTTGGACTCATACAACATTGCAATACTGACATAAATGTACTATATACCTTTCCACAGCCTGTCCTTATACATTCATTCATTTGGGTTAGTGACGTGATCTCTTCTTCACTATTTCCCATATGTATACGCCATAACAAACGATCGATTTCGATGGCTTGATAAGCGCGATCAAAGTAGAAGAATAACAAAGATTGACGAAACCGCCTGATTTTTTATCAGGGATATCTCCCTTAGCCCAACGGCTACATATGCTATACGTATACCTTGAGATAACTTTTCAGAATCCTTGGTGCATGCTGGCACCCAACCGCCATAGTGGAAACCTAGTTATATCGTTGTGCACTTGTATCCCTGCTGTTATTAGTCTAGATGCCTAGGGGCACCTAATCCAGGATGCACCATATGGAAGATGAACAGTCAGAAATATCACCATCATTGGAAATTGAAACTTTAAAGGCATTACTCAAATCCTCCTCAGAATCATTAGCCTTTTTATACAACTATAATCCTATCAAAATCAATAAAATCTTCCCTTGTTTCGTTTATTTGACGTATCAAGCGTGTGATTGGCCATTCTATTAACCTGATTCATCTCCGTTGCATGTCTTTGTTTTTAGGTATGTATACAAATTATTCGATTAGTTAAGTAACAATGGTCAATAATGTAAAAACAAATTTAAACATTGTACAGTGACCTTTCTTTTAACAGTTAAACAATAAAGTATTGCTGTAAAACAGTAGTAGACAATTCCAATTGTTAACAATGTTCTACAAATGATATTTAAAACTCAGACCTAGACAATTGCAGACCAACCGTACAGTGTTTTAAGTAGTCAGTGATCGTGACACAGTAACAACCTGCCGACTACCTAGGACACTAGACTTGTGATTGTTAAGACCACGTTCGAATTCCACCAAAATGTGTGCTCCCGTTTCATCTCACTAAATGTTTCTTGTAAAACATTTAAATGGCAAAAAAAGAGTTAAAACCAAATGCAGCCGATCATTTGAATATGCTTATAAACAGATTTTCTGTTGTTATTTGGCTGTATATATATATATATATATATATATATATGCTTGCTCACCAGCTGTTTTCAATTCATTCATCTGTCCTGATGCAGCACATCGCGTACATGTGGCATTGCCCGCTTTGTTCGACACTGCAATAGCGTTGGCATTGAATGCAGCCAGTTGGTTAAGAAATACGCAAACAGCTGTGGCGATGGAAGCCGAACCACTGGCACCGGTACCTCGGCTACCGCCGGTAGCACTGTTCGAGCCAATATTGGCACAGGCCGAACCTCCACCGGTACGAATAAGCTCGGTGAAAGGAACGATTAGGCGAGATAGGCATACGTCGTCGATCAAACGAATGCACTAGAAAATAAAATTTAAAAATCAATAACAGTCAAAATAGAGTTGCAATAAACAAATATAAATTAACTAACAGTTATAAAACTTGGCAAAAATGTCAATTCACCATTAAATAATTTACAGTAGGTCACGAGTAAGGCAATGTGGCATATTCGGACTTAACCAACAAGCAAACAATCCAGTTAAAAGTACATACCAATATACTTCTCATAAACCAGGGGTTAGGTGGTTACAGCCAATATTGGCAAATATACTCAAATTACACTCACCAAACGCAATACTTCGGCCATTTGAACTTCTTTACACGAAGTCGATGCGGAACGAGCAGATAGTACTGGCAGTTGATTGTTAATTGAAGAAGCCATGGGAAGTGGTCCGGATTCGGGCGACTGATTCGTGGCCGAATACATTTGCAAATGGTGCAGCGGTTGTCGCATGAGGTTGGAAATGAGAAATGGGTGAATGGACCACATCGTATGCAATCCGGCAAGAATGAGTTGAGCCAAAACCGATTTCAGCGCTGACGGCCGAGCAGTCCGAGCAGCTGCCAGCAACAGTTCGAGAGCGAGACGCCGAGATTCGCTTTGGGGCTGAGCGGCGTTCTGATAGCCGGAAGTAGCCAAGTTTGTGTCGGATGGACACAACCACGGCTCACGATCAATGATGACTGGTATTAAGCCAGGCAAGAGGCCACTTGAAGCTTCACGAGAACAAGGATTTTCCAAAACACGAATGACAAGCTAAATCAAAGAACAGACACACTAAATAATCCCAAATATTAAAATAAAATCAATAATTCCTTAGACCTAAACTTGTAATCGGATGGCTGAGTTGCAATTGCATAAAACCAACCGCTCCATAAGTTGGACATATTCATGTGCATAATTTCAAGACTGTGACATTTCTAAACTATACAGCCAATGTAGGAAGTGATGCTCAAAATGTCGATTCCGATAAACAATTGTTTTCATTCTAAATAATGCTCACAAGGATGCTAATAATCCTGAGGATTTGGGTAATGCTTATAAAGTCTCAATTTCCAATGATAGAGATATGCTTGACTATTCCTCTTTCATATGGTGCATCCTGGACTAGGTGCTTCTAGGTACCTAGACTAATAACAGCAGAGACCGAATGCACAGAAGTATATCTGGGCATTCACCGGATTCTCGTTCAGTGATTGGATGCAATATACACCCAAGGTGCTTAAAAGGTATTTCAAAGTATCTATTTACCATATGTAGTTGGTTACGCTTGTGAATCCGTCAACCGGCGTCAACCATAAAGAAGATCACTTCGTCAATTCCTGTAAACATTGGCATCGTCGCAAGGAAGCGGTCTTCTAGCTAAGAAACTTCATTTATCCCACTCCCACCCCCCGAATTCAATTCGCATCCAACTACAATTTCGTATAGGATTTCGAGACATTGTTCAAACTTGGAATTAATAGTGCGGTGGCTGTGCTATCAACGTATATTATGTTATATCATGATGCTCACAATCATCAAACCATAATAAGATAGATAATCCATGTAAGCCAACACTACCATGCTTTGTCAACACAGTCACAAACACACCTACCTTCTGAACCGCCACGGCAGCTTCTTCAACCGGATTTGACTTGTCTGCATGTTCAGATCCGTCCGATTCGGCATCATCAATCTCGTCGCACAAACTCAACAGTCCAGCCAACAATGCCGGCAAATGTCCAGCCAAACGTTTCTCGGCCGACGGATGAGTTGTCAGACTGGCAATGGCCAAACAGCAAGCGTCGCGCAAACGCGAATTCTGCGTCCCCGTGGTTGACACCGGATTGGAATTGGCTGGATTTGATTGCAGACCGTTTGCTGGCGGCGAAGATGTGACCGCCGGAGTTGAGGCAGGTGCAACACTCGTTGTATTGAAACCAAGTTGTGATTTGATTTCGAATATGATTGCATTAAAGTGGGCTTCAATCTGAAGCAAACATTGCATGTTGCAATATTATAATATGCATATTTATTAAAGCGGGAATTTGAGGGTACATGTTTAAACAATTTTTAAAATGTTAAAATTTTCGGATTCATTGAATTTTAAATATACTTGGTTGGGGAAAATAGAATCAATGTACACCTTTATTAGAAATCATCAACAGTACAGACAGCGGATACGCAAAAGCTTGTTCTTCTTGAGCAAAGCTGTTTAAGATCTATATGGTTTCGCTCGTTGTCCTCTATTGAACGCACTCACTTAATTACTAGTAAAATATTTCGACCATTCCCAGATATTTGTAAGTCTCTTAACATTTCTTGGCCATGTATCTCTAGCACAGTTAAAGAAAGATGATTAAAATGGATTGGCCATGTTTTACGTAGATCTCCCACTCATCCAGCCAGAATAGCTATGGAAGCCCATCCATTATCCGGATGGAAAAGAAGGCCAGGCGGCCAACCGAAAATTTGGACAGACATTGTAGCATGCGAACTCAGTCCTTTTATTTATGCTAAGCCCCCCCGTCCAAATGAATTATTTAAATGGGCGTCCGTTTGTTTACCCTATGCAGCCAACAGAGATCATTGGAGGGGTTTAACTCGGGATGTAATTAACATTTAATGTCAGCACACCTCAAGTGTCGTTCTTTGAGTACACACTACAAAAGTTGACGTTTTTACAGACGCTTTGGTTTTTGTTAGACTACCCTGAGTAATAATAACCGGTGGGGGGTGTTTATCCCCGATGATGATGATGATGATGAACAGTACAGACGTTTCAAGTCTCGCACAAACTCAAAACCATGTCATTCCAAGATTTACACCAAAGTATTATTCACTGAGTTATGGGTATTTAACACAGACTTTGAACATTCATCGACGGTTCTATAAACAGAACCTACCAATAAGTTATCACTGTGTTGGAGTAGCTTACGATCAATCCTGCCACAGTTGGTCCTCTATTGTGTCTTAATACAACAACAATAGCAATTGTTGGTGGCAAAGCCACCATAGCATAACATCCCGAATTCGTATACGAAGGAGTATCATTCAATAAATTTTCGAGATTTTACAAAAAGACAAAATAGCACTAATTGTATACACAGTCCCATTTACATTATTATATAAATATGATATCGCATGTGTCAAGAAAGCAACAAACACGTACAATGTCCGAAGCCATCGCGTGCATCGAATTGGGACTTAACGATGAATTGAGTATATTTTGATTGGCGTCTTTCGTCACTGCCCCACCACTTGCTTTAGCCTGATCGGTTGAAGTTGCAGTGCCGTTGAACATCAAGTGGGCCGACGAGCTGTTGGCGCACGACGATACGACGTGTGACGTGCCCGAATTGGAAGCGTACAAAACGAGGCCGTGCCACACATGTTCCATGGCCTGGCGCAGCTTGGGTCGAGCCTGATCGAAGCGTCGAACGAAGATGCGAGGCACTAGGCGGGGCAAGACTGGAGTCAGTAGGCGGCCCAAACGACGGACCAGACTCGAATAGGTTACACTTGAAACTAGGTTGTGTGCTGCACTTGAAAAAGACGAATTCTTTTGACTGGCAGCTGTTCCACTGTCTAGTCTCGACGTTGGAGGTAAAGCAATTGCCAGAACGATAAGAGAAAGAGCCAAATCAGGTCGACCTATTTGTTGAGCGAGGGAGCACAATTCTCGATAGACGAGGGATGTTTGACTGGGAGGGAAACACACAAAAAACACGCGTTTACCGAAAAATAACACAAAAAGTACGCAAGTTATAAAAAACAATCAAATTGATCAATCCTCACCGTTTGTCATCACTAGTAATAGATTGGGTCAAGTTAATTACAAGTTCAGATCGATCTTCTTCATTACTTCTGTCGTAGATCAAGCCAAGAGTAGCAACAGCAACACACTGGACAGATTCTAAGATCGAAACAAACATAAAAAATAGCAACGATTCGAAACAATAGGACATTCAACCAACAATCAAAATTAACGCGACAATATTTTGGTTTAACATAAACCGTAAAATATCGAATTATGCCAATTGCCTTAAACAGTGATACTTTAATTAACACATTTGTGAATGTTTTTAAGTAACAATGCAATACATTCATGCAAAGTGCTATATATGTTTTTGAAAAAACCAATAACAAATTAAACTTTACCTAAATTCATTTTGTTCACGTATGAATTCACAATTCTCGACATTACATGGACTGAAATAGTCAAGGCTATTTATCCAAAGTTGTCACCTAACATTATTAAAACTGTTGTTAAACTTTTTTCTTGTTTCAAACTTTCACAATAAACGAATTAATGTAATTCAATTAAAAATAGTAAATAAAAAATCAATACAATTACCAATGTTATGCCGTTAAACCTTTAATAATAAGAAAAATCAGCATTATGCTCAAGAACAGAAAGTAACTACTTTTAATCATTTTAATTGTTCATCATCATCATCGGGGATAAACATCTCTCACCGGTTATTATCGCTCAGGGTAGTCCAAATTACCAAAAGTTTGCAATGTGCACTTAATGGACGACACTTGAAGTGTGCTGACATTAAACGTTAATTACATCCCTGAGTTAAACCTCTCCAGTAATCTCTATCAGCTGCAAACAGTGAGTAAAAGGAAGGCCAAATAAGTAATTCACCCGGTCTTCTTCTCCATCTGGGTAATTGCGCGCTACCATAGCTATTCTGACTGGATGAGTGGGCGATCTACGGTAAAACATAGTCAATCCATTTTAATCGTCTTTCTCTTATTGTGTTAAAGATAACAGTATCTTGTAAATATCTGGAAATCGTTGAAATGCACCGGTTATTAAATAATTTTAATCGTTTAATAAAATCTTCTTGTGAATGTGAACAGTTAATGCTATTGAATGATGTTCTGCATTTAATGTCCAATCCACCAGAGTTCGGGTCCATCAATTTAGTTACTGTGCAACATACAATTGGAATACCAGTGGCTGTCAATAGATTTCAAACGCTTTATTTTTGTTTCCAATTGAGCAAAAAAAAAGTTTTTTTAATTAATTAATTTTTTACACAACAAAATATTTATGTTTTTCGGTTTGTCAAATAAATAGAATTCTTCAAATAAATAATTAACTCCAATTATAATTGAAATTGGTATAAAAATTAAATAGACGTAGTACAATAATCATGCAACTGTAACTTTAAACAAAATAATTATTTATTTATTAAAATATGAGTGTGCACATAAACAAAGAAATGTGTGCCAGATAACAATAACTTATTTTGAACGCTTAGAGAAAAATATGCAAAACGAAAATAATGTGCTCTTTGTTACTTTCTAAAAAAATGTCTAAATTCTCGTTTTGGTCTATATTTTCTAATAATATTGGTATAAAATGTTGGTTTTAATTATTATTATTATTATTACATATTAATACTAGTGAAGTAATGTTTGAAGAACGCTGTAGTAAAATCTAGATGTGCTTACAAAAACTAATCAATAAAACTGCATCGATATTCACACCCAACCTGTGTATCTACTGTACATTTCGATTCCATTTTACAGTCAAAAATAAACAAGCCAAAATAAGACTTGAGACTTACATAAGACTGTCCGTCCTCCACGTGGTACATCCTGGACTACGTACCTATAGGCATCTAGACTAATAACAACAGGGACCGAGTGCACAGCGGTATATCTGGGCTTTCACTGAATTCCGTTCGGTGATTGAGTGCTAGCATACACCCAAAATGCTTAAAAGGTATTTCAAGGTATCTATTTACCATAAGTAGTCGGTTACGCTTGTGAATCCGTCAACCCTAAAGAAGATGGTCTTGTCAATTCCTGTGAACACTGGCGTCGTCGCAAGGAAGCGGTCTTCTAGCCAAGAAACTTCATTTATCCCACCCCCAGAGTTCAATTCGCATCCGACAATCTTTTTGTATAGGAATTCGAGAAGCTATTCAACCTTGGAATTAATGAGGAAGTGGCTCTTTCACCAACTTATGTTATGTTTATGCAGATAACCAAAAAACAATTAACTATAAGTCAGTCCACTACTCATCATCATTGTTTTTTGGCCCACTAAATGCGGGCCCACGTTTGGCATCGCTAATATGTCCACTACTGAAAGATGCGTTTCTTGTAAAACATTCAAAGTAATAAACATTTAAAAAAACTTATGTTAGAAGACAAATGGGAATAGATAAACAACAAATTGTATCATACAACGCACCATCCTTTTCATCCAACAAATTGATCAGCAATTTGGTAGAAAGCAACGATTCGGGCAAAGGTCCAAATCGCCGAACCAAATTCAAAACCCACAAAACCGCCGAAATGGTCACAGGACGTGTTTGCACTTGACCCGGACGATGAGCCAACAGTGAGCCCAGCTTTTCCGACAGCCACTGGCCGGCCGGTCCTTGAATCACCGTGTCCAATGCGTCTTGGGGAATGTTGATCGGATAGGTGCGCTCGTACCAGTGATATTTGTATGGCGAATGCGAACCAAGCAAACTATCGGCCAAGGCAGTACCGACAGCTAAATGTAGATTGGAATCGGTCAGCTAGAAAATGCAAAATGGTTGGTTATATATAAATGATAGAGAATGCTAACGATCGTGAGGACTTGAGTAATGTTGATACAATTTCAATTATTAAAACCTAAGCAGTCAAATAATAAAGTATCAGTATAAAACAGAAAAGTTAATATAGCAGTATTAAAAATATAACTTTTGAATGTTAATAACTTAACACAACAATCGGTTTATGTATACCGATTTCATTTCAATATACTGACTACTTTTTTACCGCGAGTAGACAATAAAAAGCTCATTTTCTATTGGCTGTTGTAATTTCATTGACACCCACCTACTAAAAATGGACACATCCACACTGAAAGTATTTCTATTGGTCGAAATTATGATCATAAAATTTTATAATTTGTAACGTTTAACAACTACCGTTTACATTTTCTACTGCACACCAAAAAGCGGATACATAGAAATTCGACCAATGGTGCGATACAAAAGATTATTAACACAATCGTATAACATAAGCTAAGCATTGATTTTGTTAAAAACTTGGCAACACAGAATGAATAGAATTCGATCTCATCTACATTAAACAAACCAATAGGAATTTTTTCCATTCGCCTACCGTCAAAATAATATAGTCAAACTGGATAATCATTCACTTGACACTAAACGCTGTGTAATAATCTCTCTTTAGACAGTCAAGGCATAGCTACAAGGTTTGTTATAAATATGACTGCAAATTTAATTTCCAACTGTTGATAACTTTATTGAAATTGTGTTTGAGGTAAAATTCGCACCCAGGCAGTTATAGATGAGCAATCAAGTGTGTGGACTATACAGTCACTCTAACCCGGGATGGTCTAGCAGTACAGCGCTCGAATTCAGACCTCGGTGGACGTGGGCTCGAATCCCGTCACCGGCACTAAAATGCGGGCCCACGTTTGTCCACTGCTGAAAGATGCGTTTCTCGTAAAACATTCAAAATAGCAAATATAAAATAAAAAAATATCATATAAATGTAGATATATATATATATATATTAGAAGAAAAAATAATAAAATACCTCTGCCGTATCAGTGATCAGTTTGAGTATTGCAATGGTGTGCGGATGATAGATGCCCGATTCCGGCTTCTTGCTGCCATTAGAATCCTTGGCAGATGCTTCGCCCATGCACAGGGCACTTAGAGCACGAAGACTGGCCTGGGCCACACGTTGCAGTCGGGCACAGTGACCTGCCCGATCTTCGTTCAAGCCGGCCATAATGGAATTGGGCAAGTAGGCTGCAATGCGATGGACCAGCGTGGCTTTCGACTCTAAAAGAATGGAACTGTTCGGATTGGACAAGGGAAACGAGCCAGCTTGCAAATGAGACAAGCAACTGGCCCGCGCCAAAACAACCAAAGCTTCCAACAGAGCCGTGACGGTTGTTTGGGCTACACTCGAATTTATATAGCAAAATGCTGAACTTTGTTGGTATGTTTTTGTTCCGTTTGACTTGATTTTGTCCAGTAAAAAGTGTGGCTTCACAAGGAAAGGATCTTGTATATTTTTGTCAAAAGAATCAATAAATGTTGTTCACTTAGAATAATTAATTATTTGCATCATTATTACAATTAATAAACAGTCAACTAGTTTCTCAAACATATTTTGATTACGTAAAGCAAAATGACAGATTAGTTGATCCTACATTATATATATATATATATATATATATATATATATATATATATATATATATATATATATATATATATATATATATGATGCTAACGATCATGAGGATTTGATTAATGCATATAAAATCTCAATTTCCAATGATGGTGATATTCCTGACTGTTCGTCCTCCACGTGGTGCATCCTGGACTACGTGCCAATATGCATCTAGACTGATAACAGCAGTGGTCAAGTGCACAGCGGTATAATTAGACTTCCGCTTTAGCAGATGGATGCGAGTATATATCCAGGATACTTAAAAGGCATCTTAAGGCATACGTATACCATATGCAGCTCTTGGGCTAAGAGAGCTAATCCTGACAAAACATCAGGCGGCTTCGTCGATCTTTGGAAATAGTGGAGCCGTCTACTAATAAAAAACTTCGTTATTATTCTTCGTTTATTACTCTTATCAAGATATCAAAGTCGATCGTTTAATATGTCATACAAATATGGAAAATAATGAAGAGATAACCACGTCACCAACCAATATATATATATATATATATATATATATAAAGTGCACAAAGTATGCGTTAAATAGATATTAATAATATGTTAATGGAATATCTTATAAAAGGACGCATTTCGAACAGGCACCTTGCACCTTACCTTTAAATCTATAAATCAAGATAACTATTAAACTTTAAACAGTCTTTCAGGTACATACATATTCTTGTAAATTGGAGACGCAAAATCAAGCATTATTCGCTTAAATGACTAACATCGATTTAAAATACAAAAATGAATTCGCTGTTGGATGTAAAGGCGGTAGTAGCAGGTCGTCGAACCAGAAGCAGAAAAGCAACTAGAATCGTCAAAAGACAACTTGTAACTAAAACGGCCGACCGCAAATGGAAGGCGAGCAATTTGTCCACCATAAATGACCTGATCAAAAAATCAGCCCAAACTCTCAATCCAATACCTAAACCTCAAAACGGTTTTGGTCCTGTTCAAAAGAGTATGCACCAACAAACATATTCCAAGTAAGTAGACTTGTAAACACTCATTTCATTCATTTTGGTTGGTGATGTGGTCACCTCTTCATTATTTCCCATATTTATACGACATGTAGAACGATCGATTTCGATGGCTTAACAAGCGTAGACAAACGTGGAAGAATAACAAAGTTTCTTGGCTGCTAGACGGCATCCTTGTGACATCGCCACTGTTCGCAAAATTGACGAGGCCGCCTGATTTTTTGTCAGGGTTATCTCCCTTAGCCCAAGGGCTACATATGGTATACGTATACCTTTAGATACCTTTTAAGTATCCTGGGTGTATGTTTGCACCCACCCGCCGTAGCGGAAGCCCAGTTATACCGCTGTGCACTCGGACCCTACTGTTATTAGTCTAGATGCCTAGGGGCACCTAGTCCAGGATGCACCACGTGGAGGACTAACAGTCAGGAATATCACCATCATTGGAAATTGAGACTTTATAAGCATTACTCAAATCCTCAGGATCATTAGCATCCCAAGCTTGTAAACACTATCTATCAAAAACATGACATTGATTTCGACTAGCTCGTGTAGAATAGTTGTTAGCCAAATTTTCTGCAATTTATCAACCTGTTGTTAAATTTTCCATTCCACAAATGTTCTTACCGGTCGTTCGGATTATAATTTTAAAATGTCATAAAACACAACAATTCGAATGGAAATTACTCACCCATTAGACTGATCAATTCTTCAATCGTTTGAACTAGATCCGATTGAAATTGCTTTTGCTGCTGCTTTTCCTTTTTGTTCTTTTTGACAGATGATGCAACACATTGAAGCGCATTAGCCTGCGTAACGTGGGTGGTGAATAATCTTTCCAACAAGTAAGCAGCTCCCATAAACATGCCTTGGACCGAATGCAATGATTCGCCGTCTATCATAGTTCCCGGTTTGGGGAGTGCTGCGAGCATGCCTTTGGCAGTTTGCAACGCTTGGGTAGGCGTTTCTGTTTCCATAACAACTACACTGTAAACGGAAGCACATGCATGTCGGCAACTGGCACCTTTGGGAGTAGCTAGGAGAACGCTCTAGTGCAATAAACGTAAATAAAAAGTTTAATAATAATAATAATTCTCTCCCATATAAAGCGTATTACTTAAATCAGTAGACTGCTTAATAATAAAAAATAATGTGCAAGAATAACAGAAGTGGTTAAAGGCATAAACTAGAAAGTGAGTGGGCATGGATTTGAGTGTGACTGTCAACCAAATTTGGGCCCTCGTTTGGCTTCAATAAATATATAAAAATATTTCCTGTCAAACGTTCAAGCAATAAAAACTAATACTACTGCTACCAATAATAATAATTCCAAAAATATGAGAAGGCGTAAACTGTGAGATGAATTCATTTCGTATATTCTCGTCAGTCACAAACATACATTTTAGTATATATATACAAAAAGGAGGGTACAGATGACATTTAATTTAGTATAAGAAATGAATTCATCTCACAGTTTACGTCTTTTCATATTTTTAATTGGAATTATAAAGAGAACCCAATGTTTTAAATAATAATAATAATAATATACTTATCAATATGTTTTCATTAATGCTAATCTTTAAAACAATTAATTTTCTAAAATATGTGAGTGAAAGTTGAAATATAGTTAATTCCAGTGTTAATTATTGACAACAATTTCAATAGTAATCAATCCTTAAAATGTTTAATACACTAAAACTTCCAACAATTCATCAATAATTAACGCACTGTATACTAATTACATGATCAAAAAATGTTTTTTTTTAATTTGTAGAACACATTTTCGTTATACACACCCATTTAAATTAATTTTATTAAATATTTAAACACGACAAACACATAATCGAATATAACTAAAAGTTGTGTTACTCTAAATGTTGTAGAACAAAAAGCTGATTATTAACACTGTTAAAGACATTCATTCAATAGTAGTTTTAACCTACAACAATACAAAACAACCCTCTAGAAATTACATCGAATGATGTAATATAAATGAAACGCTAATTTGAACATAGAACTGGTTATTAGACAGTGTACAAGATTATATTACTATTATTATTATGGGGTGCTAATGATTATGAGGATTTGAGTAATGCTTAAAGTCTCAATTTCCAATGATGGAGATATTCCTAAATGTTCGTCCTCCATGTGGTGCATCCTGGACTAGGTGCCAACAGGCATCTAGACTAATAACAGCAAGGACCAAGTGCACAGCGGTATAACTGGGCCTTCACTACTGGATGAAGAGGTGGCTCTGCCACCAACTTATCTTATCTTCCTATACAAGATTATATCATTAATAAAATAAAATTATAATTTCATTAATTTCTGTTGCTAATAATAAAAAATGACATATGACAACTGGTTTATAGTAAAAAAACTTGACAAATAAAATTCAAGTAAACAAACATTAAAATTATAATAACGTCTCATTAAAACAAATAATTTTAAATTTTATTTATCAGAAAAATTAATTATTTCTTTTACACCTATTTTAAATTTTTGTTTTGATTGATATTACGAGGAAATTGCATTGTTAAGAATGTCCTTAATAAATATAAATTTCATCTGTTAAACAATAATTTTAAAACTTATAATTAATTATGTTCATTCATATAGGTGTTAACTTTAATATAGCCTTTTCAATGTTTGCACATTTAAAAAAATATAAAGTTAAGTATACAATACGTTACATTGTTTATTATATTATTATTGATTTTTGATATTTATTTATTCGGCGGTACAGAGCTGAACTTGGACCTCGGTGGGCATCGGTGGGCATCAGTGGGTTCGAATCCCACCACTGGCACAAAAATGCAGGCCCACGTTTGGCTTCATTAACATGTCTACTGCTGAACGATGTTTCCCGTAAAACATTCAAAGTAGTAAAAATAAATAAGTCTCAATTCGTAGATATACATACATATACAACTTACATTCATTCGATCAAAGAGCTGTTTATTGCAAGTGATTAATTCTTTGGTGTTTCCAACCAATACTTCTTCCAAATAATTCGGAAAATCGGGTGCTGGAACGAAATACAATACATTTAAAGACAATTACAATTTAAATACGTGTACACATTTATCACAATATGTTCAAGCATTCAACTAACTCTGTTTATGAATGAACATTTAGAATAACACAGTTTCTTGGCTGGCAAATGGCATCCTTGTGACGTCGCCACTGTTCGCTAAGATTGACAAAGCCGCCTGATTTTTGTCAGCGTTATCTCCCTTAGCCCAACGGCTACATATGGTATATGTATACCTTGTGTATGATCACACACGCCCACCGTAGCGGGAGCCCAGTTATAGTGTTGCGTACTCGGATCCTGCTGTTATTGGTCTAGATGCCTAAGGGCACCTAGTCTAGGATGCACCACGTGGATGACGAACAGTGAGGAATATCACCATCAATGGAAATAAACGTTACTCAAATCCTCCTTATGACGTTTGCTACGCTTATCGAGCCATCGAAGTCGATCGTTTTATATGACGTATAAATATAGAAATTAATGAAGGGATGATCACGTCACCAATCAAAATGAATAAAAAATGAACGAATGAACATTTGACTAACCAAAATCTTCCATAAACAAGTGGATAAAACATTGTTATACATATCTAACCTATTAAAAAATGGCCTATTATTTATGTTCATTTTTAAACCAATGAAGAAAGCAAACCAAATTGCAAATAATCAGAAAGAAAACCCTATCAATAAAGTGCTAACTCAAGCCTACATTGTACACTATTCAGCCACAATCCAGGCTAACATCAAATGAACATTGACTAATCTAAATCAAACACTAGACAAAAACAAAACGTATGCCAAATTGCATATCTTAAACTCTATGTACTCTTGTTAAAACTCCGAACACAAACAACAAATTCGCGGGAGGGGGGCAAGAGGAGACATAGGGAGCACACTCACAATCTTTCGTATGTTGCGATCGCGTAAAAATGACCACTTGTATGAGTCTAAAATACGTATCAATACTGCGCTTTGCTTGTTCCGGATAAATTGTCTGTGACAAATTTGGACTAGCACCAGTCGATATGGCATTCGTCGGTGCGCTGGGCGATGTGTTTGGTGCCGTTTGCATTGCAGAAGTTGGCGATTTGGCAGACAAAAAATAGCGCACGGTCTGATTGATCAAATAACGTACTTCATCCTCCGTCTCATACGTCAGTCCAACTTCCTGAGCCGGTGTTAGGGCACCACGATGAGCCAATAAACACAATCGGATAAATTGGACCACCTAGGTTGATGATGAAGGACAAGTAGCGCCATCAGGTCGAACGAATGATGTGCACATGCAAAATGAAATATGCATAATTATTTTTATTGGCAAGTGACATTGTTATCTCTTGACAATTACTTTATCTGTATGTCACAATAATTGCCCATTGTTTTATATATAAATGAAATGTCACTTGCGCAACAAACGTTGAAAAGTAATAAAATATGCTAGTTAATCAATGGCACCAATATTGATAAACACGCCAAAAGCTATATAGAATATACACAAACCGTAAGATACTTATTAAAGAAAGCAAATGATCCTGAGGATTTGAGTAATGCTTATCAAGTTTCAATTTCCAATGATGGTGATATTCCTGACTGTTTGTCCTCCACGTGGTGCATCCTGGACTAGATACCCCTAGGCATCTAGATTAAAAACAGCAGGGACTGAGTGCAAAGCGGTATAACTGGGCTACCGCTTTGGTGGATGGGTTCAAGCGTAAACCGAAGATAGTTAAAAGGTATCTTAATATATACGTATACCATATATAGCTCGTGGGCTAAGGGAGATAAACCTAACAAAAAATCAGGTAACCTCGTCAACCTTTGCTAACAGTGGCGACGTCACAAGGATACCGTCTACCAGCTAAAAATCTTCGTCATTCTTTTACCTTTGTTACGCTAATCAAACCATCAAATTCGATGGCTTTATATGTCGTATAAATATGGAAAATAATGAAGAGGTGATTATGTCACCAGCCGAAATGAATGTCCTTATAAGTACCCTAGGTGTATGCTTGCATCCATCCATAAACGTGAAAGCCACGTTATACCACAGCATACTCAGTCCTTAATCTATGTTATTCCAAGATGTACAACTATAAATAAATGTACACATTCAAAAGCATCATTGAAGCCAATTATATAAATAGAAACCGATAAGTTTTTATAATAAGCTCATAATCATTTTGGTTGATGACATAATCGCCTCTTCATTATTTCCCATATTTATACGACAAAACAATCGATCGATTCTGTCGTAGCAGAAGCCCAGTTATACCGTTGTGCACTCGGACCCTGTTGTTATTAGTCTACATGCCTATAGGCACCTAGTCCAGGATGCACCACGTGGAGGACAAACAGTCAGGAATATCACCATCATTGGAAATTGAAACTTGATAAGCATTACTCAAATCCTCAGGATCATTAGTATCTAAGCTCATATTCAATCTACTGTTGTTTTATTCATCTTCAATTGCAAACAAAGCGGTACGTTAAACAAATTAAAAATTAAAGTAACTATTTTAATTAGTAACAAAAAGCATTAACATATGTTGGAACAATACAACAGTGACAGAATTACTAACAGGAATTAAACGTTCTACTTCAACAAATGGATTCTTCCTAGAATGTTGCGTATCCTAAACAAAACAAAATAAAAATATACAATATCAGTTCATATAGAATTATAAAATCAAATATGTCAACTATAAAATAAATTAAATTAAAAATTAAAATCAAATCACTAATTCCTTAAACAAAACTTCTTAATAGGGTAGGTTGGAATTGCATAAGTCCCACTGCATCACTAGTTGCTTGGCCAAGCCTATAACAGGAAGCAATGCTCGGAATATTAAACCCACGGCTCCTTCGTCAAGTAGTAGAGCTCTTAAAGACGAGCCCATGCTACAATTGCTCAATCATTCTTTTTACACAAAAACAGTCAGCTTATATCATCATCATTGGGGATAAACATGTCCCACCGGTTATTATCGCCCAGGGTAGACCAAAAAACCAAAACATCTTCAAAAACGTCAACTTTTGCAGTGTGTACTCAAAGAACGACACTTGAGGTGTGCTGACATTAAATGTTAATTACATCCCGAGTTAAACCTCTCCAATGATCTCTGTTGGCTGCAAAGGGTAAACAAATGGACGCCCGTTTAAATAATTCATTTGGACGAGGGGGCTTAACATAAATAAAAGGACTGAGTTCGCATGCTACAATGTCTGTCCAAATTTTCCGTTGGCCGTCTGGCCTTCTTTTCCAACCGGATAATGGATGGGCATCCATAGCTATTCTGGCTGGATGAGTGGCCGATCTATGGTAAAGAATGGCCAATCCATTTTAATTGGCTTTTACTGTGCTAAAGATACATGGCCAATAAATGTTAAGAGACTTACAAATATCTGGGAATGGTCGAAATATTTTACTAGTTATTAACCGAGTGCGTTCAATAGAGGACAACGAGCAAAACCATATGGATTTTAAACAGCTTTGCTCAAAATGAACAAGCTTTTGTATATCCACTTGGGTGAGAGTCTAAATTTCGCATGCATGGAACGTACTAAACCCTTATATATTCGAATCTTGGTTTTAATAGAAATATTACTTTTGTTCCACAAAAGGTTTACTTAAACGCCCAAAGGCTGCTCCGGTTAGCTTACATGATTGACAAATTCGACGAAGGACGGTAACTTTACACGGCCATAAACAATGTCATGAATGATATTTGGAGACAAAAATTGTTCAAATGCCATGCAAGCTTCGGCGCGCACACGAGGATCCCTGAAATTGGGGGTTGAATACAAATATACTCTTAAAAAAAAAGCAACTCAAAAGTACCAGTTGTTACAGCAATATGTCAATATGTTGAAAAAAATCGCTTGGAATGAATAGGAAAATTTTACAAAACCCAAATGAAACATATCCAAACAAAACTTACTTGTCTCCAAGAGCTTGGAGAATTAAATACCTCGTCGGTATGTGATCTGACGGATAAATCAAACCGGCGAAATTTACTGCTACCAAACGACTAAGTGGATCCGACTATATACAAATAAAAAAACTACACGTTATAATTAATCATTAATTCAAATGTCAAATCAATTCAAAAGTTAAATGTTGGGATGTTAATAATCCTGACGATTTGAGTAATGCTTATAAAGTCTCCATTTTCAACGAGAGTGATATTTCTGACCGTTCATCCTCCACGTGGTGCATCCTGGACTAGATGCCGTAAATATCTAGACTAATAACAGCAGAATCCGAGTGCACATCATTATAACTGGGCTTCTACTACAGCGGATGAGTGTGAGCATACACCACCCCTTGGGCTAAGAGAGATAACCCTGACAAAAAATCAGGCGGCTTCGTCAATCTTTGTAAACAGTGGCGACCTCACAAGGATGCCGTCTACCAGCCAAGAAACTTTATTATTCTTCTACGTTTGCTGTACTTATCAAGACATCAAAGTCGATCGTTTGCTATACCGTGTTAATGGGGTAAATATAAAGAGGTGACACCCAGTCACCAACCGTAATGAATGAATGAATGAATGTATGTATTTATATCCTTACTACTTAGTAGAACAGATGTGGCTTAGTGCTACACAGAGAATGAGGCTCAAATCCAAAAACTGCCTTTCTAGGAATGGAGAATTAAACGGCATTGTAGTCATCCTAACACGTAAAAGTTAACTGGAAACTTAGTCTATTTTATAATAAAGGTTAAAAAACGTGATGTAGTTCTGATCACAAATGCACTAAGCAGTTTGCATAATTGAAAAATTCAGTTTATAGCACTTGAAAAATTGTTTATCATTTTTGTTAATAATGTGAAAAATATTTAACACCCTTGTTGTGTTTCATAAATAATAGTTAAAAAAATTTAAAACCACAATGAAAATAAATATCAAATACTTTAGATTTTTGTATCTGATATAAAAACTGAATGAAATAAATATAACTGAAAATATCAATTTTAAAATAATCGATCAATCGTTCAATAAAACAATCTAATAAGGAGAAATAAAAAACCACATTCATAAAAACCAATAAATATGTCATTCTTCTCTTCATTTTAGTTGTTAACGTGATCACCTCTTCATTATTTTCCATATTTATACGGCATATAAAACGATCGACTTCAATAGTTTGATAAGCGTAACAAAGGGAGAAGAATAACGAAGTTTCTTGGCTACTAGACGGTATGCTTGTAAGGTCGCCACTGTTCGCAAAGATTGATGAAGCTGCCTGATTTTTTGTCAGGGTTATCTCCCTTATCCCAAAAGCTACATATGGTATACGTATACCTTAAGATACATTCTAAGTACCATAAGTGTATACTTGCACCCATTCTCTAAAAAGGAATCCCAGTCATACCGCTATGCACTCGATCCCTGCTATGGTATTAGTCTAGATGCCTCTCAGAAGCTAGTCTAGGATACACCACGTGGAAGACGAACAGTCAGGAATATTACCATCATTGGAAATTAAAACTTTATAAGCATTACTTAAATCCCCAGGATCATTAGCAAAAATTAATATTTAAAATAGCAAATAATTTACCTTTTCAATATTTTCATATAGTAAACGTTCCAGCTTTCCCAAATGACCACGTAAATTGGGATAATTCTGTTTTTGCGATTCATGAAGAGTGACAGCAAGTCTGCGCAAACAATGTGCAGCAGCAAGCTTAAGATCAGCCGTATTATCCTTAAAAATACCCCCAAAAAATACACAATTAAATAAAGTAAGGCAGAATGTTTTTATTAAAACGAAATTAATTCGAACAATAACAAATAAATGCTTGAAAAGCAAATTAATTTATTACTTAAAGCAGTAAATAACAATTCATTTACACTACTCTACAATCCCAATCCAAAATCGAAACTTTCTACTCTCTCTATTTCGAAATTATTTAGACACTGTAACAGATGTTACTCGACTCAATTAAAAATTCTCATGACACACTAATGAAATTTTAAATAAGCAATTACAACGTGACTAACTTCGGACAAAACATCGAATAATCTTGGCAACTGAGCTGGATCTTTAAGCAAATAATTTGGATCTCGAGCCAAAAAACGGGATAAAATTTCAAATCCTCTTGCGCGAACAAACGTAAGCTAGAAATATATCATGCAATTTAATGTGTCATTTGATCCGAGTTGAAAAAAAATACTAATTAATTTATTGTTAAATAAGCCGCTTTTAACATTCTGGTACTATGCTAAAGTAGCAGGAGTGACTAAAATGGATGAATCGAAATTAAGTGAGAATAGGTTCAAAGCATACAAGCAGTACTAAGAGTGGACCATCGTCTTGTGGTATGCTAATAATCCTAGGGATTTGAGTAATGCTTATAAAGTCTCAATTTCCAATTATGGTGATATCCCTAATTGTTCGTCCTCCACGTGGTGCATCCTGGACTAGGTCCTGAAAGGCATCGAGATTAATAACAGCAGGGACCGAGTGCACAGCGGTATAACTGGGCTACCGCTTTGATTGGTGAATGCAAGAATACACCCAAGGTATACCATGTGTAATTCTCGAGCTAAGAGCGATAACCCTGACAAAAAATTAGGCGACCTCGTCAATCTTTGCGAACAGTGTCGACGTCACAAGGATTCTGTCTACCAGCCAAGAAACTTCGTTATTCTTCTACATTTGTGTTACGCTTATCACGCCATTGAAGTCGATCATTTTATATGCCGTATAAATATGAAAAATAATGAGGTGATCACATCACCAACCAAAATGAACGAAATGTATTTCCAGTACAATATCAGAATCATACATAAACTGCTTTTTAATATATACTTGAAACACAAACATCTTGTTCCCAAACTAACTTAACAAAATGTTCTATCTGATACAGTTAAATATGAAGATATTGAAAGCTATACTCACCTCGTCTGTTGAACGTTCGTGAACGAAATTTATAAGACACCGAAGAGCAGCAACAGATGCTGAATTATTCAAAGTTGTTACACTGTAAATGGATTTTTAAAATAAAGAACAATGAAATATATATACACTATTGTATAATAAAATCGAAATTTAAAAAAAAATCGAGATCGTGACGACATATTCCTACATCGTGTATCTATAAATCTGGAATGTAAAAAAATACAAACCGATTTCATAGCAATATATAGACTTACGCTGCGACTAATAGGTGCAAGTATGTTCCTTTCATTAACAAGATATACCAACACCATATATGACTAAAGTATTTCACTCATCATCATCATCATTGGGGATAAACACCACCACCGGTTATTATCACCCAGGGTAGTCCAAAAAACCAAAACGTCTTCAAAAACGTCAACTTTTGTAGTGTGTACTCAAAGAACGACACTTGAGATGTGCTGACATTAAATGTTAATTACATCCCGAGTCAAACCCCTCCAATTATCTCTGTTGGCTGCATAAGGTAGACAAACGGATGCCAATTTAAATAATTCATTTGGACGAGGGGACATAGAGTAAATAAAAGGACTGAGTTCGCATGCTACAATGTCCGTCCACATTTTCCGTTGGCCGCCTGGCCTTCTTTTCCTTCTGGGTAATGGATGGGCATCCATAGCTATTCTGGCTGAATGAGTGGGCGATCTACGCAAAACATGGTGAATCCATTTTAATCGACTTTCTTTCTTTGTGCTAGGGGTACATGGCCAATAAATGTTAAGTGGATTACAAATATCTGGGAATGGTCGAAATATTTTACTAGTTATTAAATGAATGCGTTCAATAGAGGACAACAAGCGAAACCATATAGATCTTAAACAGCTTTGCTCAAAAAGAACAAGCTTTTGTGTATCCGGTTAAAGTAGTTCACTGTAACAGAAAATCAAGTAATATCATTTATCTTTGAAAACGATACTATTGTTATACAAATACAGCTTTTGGGCGAATCCAATTAATATTGCTCTAAGTTTGTTAAACACGCGGACTTTTTTGCATAAAAAAAAGTCTAAAAAAAAACAATTTAAATGTTTCATAAGCTTGAAAATAACAATATGGTAACTTTGTCACCGACTGGTTTACTCAATTTAAACTTATTGTGTAAAAATAAAAACAAGACAATATCATCATATGATGGTGATGTAATCACATTACACACATATTAATTACTTCCATACTCGTAAAGCATAACAAACAATCGTCTACCACATAGATGACAAACATAGATTAATGAAGTTTCTTGGTTAACAAATAGCATCCTTGTAACAATGCCACAGTTGATAAAAATTAATAAAACCACCTGACTATTTGCGAACTCACTCCTTTCATTTATGCCAAGCCTCCTCATCCAAATGAATTACATAAATGGGCATCCATTTGTTTATTCTATGCGGCTAACAGAGATCATTGGAGGGGTTTAACTCGGATATAATTAATATTTAATGTCAGCACACCTCAACTGTCGTTCTTTAAATACACACTACATGCTAATGATCCTGAGGATTTGAGTGATGCTTATAAAGTCTCAATTTCCAATGATGGTGATATTCCTGACTATTAGTCCTCCACGTGGTGCATCCTGGACTAGGTGCCCCTAGGCATTTAGACTAATAACAGCAGGGTCCGAGTGCACAGCGGTATAACTGGGCTTCCGGTACGGCGGGTGGGTGCAAACATACACCCAGGATACTTAAAAGGTATCTAAAGGTATACGTATACCATATATAGCCCTTGGGCTAAGGGAGATAACCCTGATGCCGTCTACCAGCCAAGAAACTTTGTTATTCTTCCACGTTTGGCTTGTTAAGCCATCGAAATCGATCGTTCTACATGTCGTATAAATATGGGAAATAATGAAGAGGTGACCACGTCACCAACCAAAATGAATGAATAAATAACTACAAAAGTTGACGTTTTTGAAGACGTTTTGGTTTTTTGGACTACCCTGGGTGATAAAAACCGGTGGGGGATGTTTATCCCCGATGATGATGATTTGTTAAAGTTACCTACCTAAACCCAACGGCTAAATATGGTACACCTTTTAAGTACCATGGGTGTAAGATTTTACCCATTATACACTCAATCCCTAATTCGTGTTAATCTAAATCCCGGATGCAACACATAAAGGTACGAAATCACAAATATCGAAATTTAAAAAAAATACTTAAATCCTTAAAATTATTAGCATCCCAAAGTATTTTGAAGAAAGCACCAAAACAAAAACTCCAGTTTCAGGATACAAAGCCCTGAGTGCTAACTGCTACACCACGGCACCACAAAATCCCCAAATTATTAATAAAGTTTTTCCTCTAAACTGAAAAGACAGCTTGTTTGAATCCCTTGAGCATTGCCTCCTGCATAAACTTCAGTAGCTTAACAATAAATAATCCATATACGTAAAACTAATAAAAGTGCAATTGGTTATACGCTGCTTCAACATATCCAAAATATCCCATTTAACAAACCGATAACTTAATCTTTTTATCCTTTAAAAATAAATGTTAATGGTACCTGAATAAGCATAATAATACATTTATTTACTTATTAATAAAATGAGCCAAAAGATCCAATCCATGTTCAGCTAAACGACGCTGTTGTATAACCGATGTAGCAGAAGACGAACACCGAGGTGCATTAATCACAAAATTATTATTGGTAATTGAATCTTCAATCAAAGCTTTATTAGCGTTTGCTGATGCTTCAAATGGTACATTAACTTCGGTAGCACCAGATACCAATGTTTGGTTTTGCATAGAATTCATGGAACTATTTGATTGTAAAACATTTGAAGGATCCAAAGCCAACATTGCAGCCTCAACTAAACTGGGAGCTAAAGATCCGGGAAATGTAATACGTGAACGCATCAAATAATGACCCAATTTAATGCGCATATTTGCGTTCAAAGGCCGTCTAGGTTCGTTGCGACCCTAAAAAAAACATTACAACCAAAACATAATAGTATAGAAAAATATACTCATATTCAAATTCACTAAAAAAATAACACTACACATGTCTTGCAAAAGAATTTTCAAATATCAAAAACTATATTGATACAAATTTTAAATGGAAAGACTGATACATGTATAATACACTTACCACAGGATCAAATTCACGCCGACGTCCCAAATACCAGGCCAAAATACGACTAAGAAGAAGTTCATCTTCCCAATCAACAAGACTAATATAAAAATTAATGTAATTAATGTAATTAAAATAATATTTTTTATTTAAAAAAACAAATTTTATATTTAAAAAAATCATCCTAAGAATTAAATCAAAATTATAATAACTTCAAACATATTACTTAGTTTTTAATTACTTCAAACTTTTCAAATTCCTTGAAAACACGCTTAATCAGCTTAAAACTAATGGTTAATGGCATAATAAATAGCTGAAAATAATATACTATTTTGAACATCTTATAACTTTTATTCATTTAAATGAAATTAAACCAATTAACAAATAAAAATAGGATTCATTGTTTATACATATACATAACATTATTTACAACTATGGTTCGGCCAGCACCATGCTTCAACTCTAATACTTTCTTAATAATGTTAAAGCGTGCAACTTACTTTATTTTAAAATAAATTAGTTTAATAAAACAGAAAGTAATTTACAACAATATACTTATGTAAACAGAGCCACTAAATCCTACATATATCGAAATCTGCTGTCTAAATTATTGCTAAAAATAAATTATTTAATCTAAACGGATAATCTTTCTTAGCTTAAAGAAACTTCATCCGTTTATTTAGATACCAAAATAAGATAGAAAATAAAAACCTTAAATAATTGTTCATTAAAATATTTCCCAAACCTATCATAAAGTCAAATATTTCTATTTATTTACTTTAAATTATTACAAAATAAAATATTTTCTAACAAAATCTAAAAAAAATCTGTATACAAACAGAAATTTTATATAACCCGGGGTAGTCTACAAGTAGTGCTCAATCTAAACCTGAGTGAGCATAAGCTCGATCACTACCACCGGCACCAAAAGCGAATCTACGTTCGGCTTTGTTAAAATGTCCACTGCTAAAAGATGTTTCCCCTTAAAACATTTAAACTAGTAAAAATGAACATTTTAAAAACAAATTATATATATATATATATATATATATATATATATATATATATATATATATATCTTACATGCTTAAAGATCTCAATTCTTTAGCAGCAACAGATACGACAGAATGACGGCTATCCCCATATCCAAACAAAATAGGTAAAATGCTTTCCTCGGCGGGGAAAAAATGTTGAGTGTAAAATGTAACAATGCCGACTTTAAACTACAAAGATATATATATATATATATATATATATATAATGTTGAATATACTGTTTTGTGACTACCTTTTTGATTAATCCTGTATTACTTTCACATTAATAAATAATGCATAAAACTGAGAATAGTCTAACTAAATAACAAAATTGTTCGCAATAGTTTTTTTATAACAAATCAGTACAACTTTTAAATATATAAACGTTTAATAACGCCATCAAACATACCTTTTCCAAATCTTCAGGGGTGGTTATACACGTGTACCGCTCGTGCAATACCCTACCAAAATCATATGCATTAAATCCGTCGGGAGTAGCCAAATCAACACTTTCATTGTGCACATACCTCTGAAAACTAAAACTACATAAACAAATTTATTTCGTACTTGTAAGGCAAAAGCATTAAAAGAGAAAAAAAATCAGAAATATATCTTCTTTGATAAGGCAAATCATTAAGACATAAATCGCGTGGTGTTAATTCAGTTGATAAATTTTCAATAACTGGAACAATCAAATGTAAAAATCTAACAAAAATTTGACAAGTAAAACTACTAACCCATCTCGTTGACAAATAGGTTTGTCTTCTGATAAGGATGCAAATAACACAGGCAATAACTTAATTTTTTCTGTTAAAGGTAAACGAGGAAAACCCAATCGTATATACATATGAGAAAAGTTTATTAAAAATACAGAATTTGATGGGTCATTATAACTTAAAAACAATTCATTCACTGGTACTTGAATGTTCGCTCTACACCTTAATCTGCGAGTAACATCACCTAAAAGTTCCATTAACTAAAAGTTAAAAAACATTAAATAGTGTTACCTTTTTGCGGTGATCTGCGTATTTTGACAAGTATTTAAGTATAAAAACTAGTGATTTTTGAATAATTTTTTCAAATTGCTCATCAATATCCGCCAAACTTATACGTAAAGCCAATCTATCAATATCATCCCCTAAATTATTATTATTATCATTATTGTTTACGTACCAGGTTTAGTAACTTGTTCGATCGCTGTTGCCATTGCAATGGCAAATAATATTGCAATGTCAGAAGCGGTAAACAACGAGATAAACGGTAATGCCAAGGTCAAATAATCACATTATTTTATTTATTTATTTTTTACATTTACATATGTATTATTAAAAAATTATTACATTATTAACAAAATATTAACAATTTAAATTTAAAAATATGTAATATTTATTCAAGTTTTAATAAAATTTTGAATAGATAATTGCTAACATATGGAGGTGAGGCTCGCGTCTCATTACACATCCATTAGAGCGTTATACATCCTTTTCTCTTTTCTTTTTTTTAAAGATTATTGCAGTATTTTTGCATTGTAATACGTAACTTGTTTTATTATTACTTTTGTATATTTCTAATTTTTACTCGTTTTTATGTAATTTTATTTTATTATTTTATGTTTGCTACTCTGAATGTTTTACTAGAAACATCTTTTAGCAATAGAAAATTAGCAAAGCCAAACGCGTCCCGCATTTTAGTGCCGGCGATGGAATTTGAACCCATATCCACCGAGGTCCGAATTCAAGCGCTGTATCGCTAAACCCCTATCTACCTTGATTTTGTCTTAATATCAAATAATTTTCTGTGACTAATCCCCCTCTACCTCACCATCTATTTTATATTTTTTTACTAAATTTTACTGATCTCATCGATAAATAGAACCGAGTTCAAAAGGATTTTTACTCTTACTCAACTCGTGTATCAACCTGTAACCTGATAAAAGTTTTAAATAAACATTGTGTAACAAATTAAAAAATGTATTCTAATATATTAATTTTTACAGTAAAAAATAATAATAAATAAAAAAAAGTATTTGCTTATAATTAATTACAATTTAAAAAGTATTTAAATAAAAAAATTGCCTTTATTACGTTGTAAACTTAGTTGTATTTGAAATAGGTTTAAATAAGTGGTGATCGCCTAAATACTTACATCCATGTATAAAAGATGTTTTATACAAAAAAAAGCTTGGTATTGTTTCCAATGTTATCTATTTAATATTAGTATATAAATCTTTAAAAATTAAAACTACTAAATCTGCATTTGTTTACCATAAAAGTTTAACTAAATGGAACAGAATTAACTTTTAAATAAAAAATATCAGCGTTAATGTTTTAGTTTTTAGTATAATTTTTTAAACATTTGTTGTAGAATTATCCGTATTTTTTAATATTATTTTAAAAAATTATTTTTTAATTTTATATTAATTATAATATAATAATATAATATAATTTTATAAAAATGGTTTCTGATACAGGATACAGGATGCAGAATAATTCACGAGATTAGTAGGAAAAACTCCTTTTGATCCTCGGTTCTAAAATATCAATATATCTGGGGGAGGGGGAAAAAAATAAAACTGGGGAAATATAAATAAAAGCTAAATAAAATTAAGGAGGGCATGCTTATCATAGGCTTGCTTAAAGGAATCTAGAGAAGGGGCTGAAATAATATGGAATGGCAAATTATTCCAAGCAGAAATGACCCTATGGGAGAAATAACAACTACGGAGACGAGTACAAGCTCTAGGTTTATAAAAATTTTATTTATGACTCCTTAACATTTCTTGTGAGGGAACGAAAAATAATGCACTACGCCCGGAATGAACTAATTGATAAACTAAAATAAGGTCGCCTCGGAGTCTTCTATCTGATAACGGAAAAAGCTTTAACCTTCTTAGCTTTTTTTAGAAAATATCCATAATTCGAAAATGCTATATATAATTATAAAATTTTAATTGCTAAGTACAAAACAATAAAATTTTTGTTTTTTAAACAATTAGTGAAGATGTGTAATAAAAATAATTATGCTTGTAGATTATTACTGTTGATTTATAAGTTTAAATAACTTATAATTTTATATAAATGCGCACATTTTATTAATAAAAATATGTTACAAAATACTTAATTATTCTTTGTTTTTTATTTATGATAATAGAGCGCGTCACTTACTTTCAAGGTCTTTATTTTTTTAACATTGGGCTAATGTAAGTCTAATATTTGTTATGAAAAACTATTTCGTTTTTGTTAAGTTAAAAATTACATTTATATTATTTAATGTATTATTGTTGTTTAAGGCTTTGTGAGGGGTTATAAGTCTATTAAAACTTTCAGTTATCAACAAGATATAATAAGAACCGAGGATCAAAAGGAATATTTTACTACAAACCTTGTGTATTCTTTTGTTTTTGTTTATAGTTTTTATAAGTTTAGATTTTTAGTAAATTATAATTATTGGTATATCTTTTAGATTGGTTATGTATGAAAAATTTGTTTATTAGTAGTTTGTATATAGGGCTAATACTTAAGTATAATTTGAGTTTAATGACATAGATTAAAATTTTATTGTAGTATTTTTTAGTTTTTGTTACATGTATTTTGTAAATGTGAAATTTGTAATATCGGTATGTTTAATTATTTTTGCAGTTTTATTTAACGTATGGTTGTTTTTATTTATAAAGATAGTTAGTTTATTTATTTTTTTATATTTAATGTTGTTTTTATATTTTTTAATTACCGCATTTTTTAGTTTTATACTGAACTAAATTTTTACGCAATGGCTAAAGTGTGCCCTACAAAAGTTGTCATTCGGAGACTTCCACCCAGTCTTACAGAAAATGAATTTTTAAAAATAGTTGATCCACTTCCTTCTTATTCGTATTTTCGTTTTTGTGGACCAGATTTATCTTTGGGTTCTTTGGGTTTAAGTCGTGCTTACATAACTTTTAAAGATATGGATGCTTTGTTCGATTTCAAGGAGCGTTTTGATAATTATGTTTTTGTTGATTCTGAAGTAAGTTGTTAGATTTTACACATTTTTAATAGGGTAATGAATCGTATGCTCAAATTGAACTTGCTGTTTGTCAATCATTAGCTAATTCAAAAGATGATTCTAATATTAAAATTGATAAAAAACAAGGTACATTACAAAGCGTTCAGGCGTTTATTAATTTTACGAAATCGTTGGAAAAGGCCTCTAATACTACTGGGAACAGTGATGGAGATATTAAAAAAACTCCTTTGGAATCTATACTTGAAGCAATCCAGAATCGCGAATCGAATCTTTCCCAGGTAATGTTAATGTATTTTTGAATAGTTTTAATTGATTTTAGTACGTTTTGTTTGTTAATACTTTAATACTTTTTAACGTAGGATTTTTATATTAAATGTAATTAATTTAGTGTGTAATGAATGTTGTTTAAACGGAGTGGTATTTTTTTTATTTATAACTACTATTTGATTTTAAACATTTATATATACATATATAATATATATTTTAGATAAAAACCGATACACCATTGGTTTCTTTCTTAAATCAAAAAGGTTCAGAACAAAAACGCAGAGATGACGAAAATGGCCCACATTCTAAGCATATGAAGTCTATTTATTCCGTAAAGAAAAAGGATAAATCTGGGCGTATTCGATCTCGGTGTACAAATGATTCAAAACAATTTTCATCTGAGAAATTTAATTCGTCCAATCAAGAGTATCCCAATCGAATTAAGCCAGATGAAAGTAATTTGTCTAAAGGAGGTAAAAATACCAAGTCTATGCAATCTGCATTAAACGAAGAAGAATTTCCCCCTATGCAAGGTTCAAGTATGTATATTTTTTGTTTTTGTATAAATTTATCGAAGTTATTGATTTTTAATTTATAGTTAATTTTATTTTGAAATATGCCAATTAAATAATGTAATATGTTTTTAACTTTATTGTTGTAAAAAGTATGTTTATTGGGGGAAACTAGCAATTGAATAGGTTTATCAAATTTTTTAACATTCAAAAGTGTTTGCTTCAAAATTAAAGAATTTTTGGTTAAGTTTGTTTTTATGAAAGATTGGACTAGCAGAATTTTTAATTTAAAAAAAAAAAAAGATTATTAAAAATTTATTTCAATTAATGACCTACCGTTATTACATAAATATTTGTCAAATTATTCAAATATTACCAAATTAATGTAATGAGTATTTGGGTATTTCAATTGGCGTTTACGATGGTATTCTCGATTTTAGACCACCGTTTAGTGCATTGTAGGCCTAAATAAAGTATTATGGATCTGGAATTAAGTTTATAGCGATATAACTAGGGTTTTGCCTTGGCTAGTGGTTGCAAGCATGCACCGATGATTAAAACAGTTTAAAATGCTATGCCTTGACATGTTTCTAATTATGTTTCTACTATTTTTTAGCTCAGTCAAAGTCCCGGCCTGCACAGATGAGGTCAGATTCATCTATTTGGCAAAATAACGTTCTTAATTCTGAAAACTGCGATCAACCTTCAAAATCAAAACATTCCAGTGCAAAGAAACTAAATGACAAAAAATATATTGATGGTGCTGCGAAGAAAACCGATGCATATGGATCGCCAACATTGGATGAAATGGATTTGAAAGGTCAATTCACTCACGACCCCAATTCCCGATCGAAACGCAAATCGCATAACTATAATCGGGCATCATCTCGAGTTGCTTCAAAGCCGGGTCGCAGCGGATATGATTTGGAAAAAGCAGATCATTATCATTCTTATCATCCAATGGCAGATGAAGATTATAATGTAGATATACACCAAAATAATCCAAGTTGTCGATCCAACGTTCGTGGTAGGGATGTTCGGCGTGGATCAAATGCAGGCTATGATTATCAGTCCAATTCTCCAAAGGATCCGCGAAAGTATATTTTTGTTATTCATATTATAAGAGTTGTGATTTTGTATATTCTGTGGATTTATTAAATTTGTTTTAAGATAGCCGATTGGTTAAGGCATTAGACTATTGGGTTTATTTTCTTACACAATTTTTAGCAAAGTCACCAATACTCAAGAATATAATTTACAACCCCGCTTTATGACTATTTTACACAATGTCTAAAACGAGATTGCTAGATGGCTAAACATTTCGAGTTTTTATATTTCTGTTAGATTTTTTCTGCAAGGTTACTAATACTCAGGAATAGCAGTTGCAATTCTGCTTTGTAATGACTTTGCTATCTTTTACTTATGCATTAACTTTTTTAAGGGAATCGCTAGAGATGAACTTAGTTTTTTTTATATTATATATTTTTATCCTATCTAAACAATTTTGTAGACATTAATTTAATAGACTGCACTTTATACAGATTAAATACTACAAATTTATGTAGAAACGAAATGTACCTAAATTTGCGATTAAGTTTTTTTATTTTGAACTTACCTACTGTACTATTTTAATTTATGAAATATGTGGTTAATGTGATTAAATAATATTTTTTTAACTTATATCCAAAAAAGCACGATGTAAATAAATAAAGTATTAATAGGTCAAATGTAAGTGTTAGAACACTTCTCTATATTTAAGTTTAAGTTATCTTTAACGATGTTTATCTACTTATTGATTATCACAACTATATCTAAGTACTCAAAATGGCAAGCATATTAAACATATTTGAAAATATTATTTATTTAACTTTTAGATCAGGGCGATCGAATCGCTTTGGTCCTGCTTCATCAGCAGAATACGCAGATGATTCTAATCGAGACCATTCATCTGGAAACTACCGTACAGGTGGATATTCAAGAGGGTCTTCATGGGGGAATCAAGGATCTGGTGCTCGACGTCATGGATCACATGGATCGAGGGGCAGTTTTAATAACACTTCCAAAAATTACTGAAATCGTAATTTATTTCGTTTAATTTCAAAAAATTATTACTTGTATGGCAAAATATTTTTATCATACTATAACATTTTTTATGTTTAGATTCTGTTATTTTAACTTTTTATCCATCAAGGTGGTTAGAATGTCAGATTGCTTGTTCACGGCAACGTAGTTTGATTAAAACTATCAACATTTAGAAATTGGACTTGTAATGCTTTCAGTTTATTATTATTACAAAACCCTTTTGCTTTAAAAGTAAGCATGGGGCAATAAGATGACGATTACAATAAAAACCATAATTCAAATAGAACATGAGATAACAAAACTTTTATCAAAAGATTCAAGTACGTGATCACATGAAACATTCATTTTAATTAGATCTTCTCTGTGGTCTACCAACCTTTCTGCCAATTTGAATCGTCTATTCCAAAACCGTTCTTGCTGGTCTTTTTGGCGGTAAACATATAATTTGACCAAGAAATTTTTTTCATAATGATGATTTTTGGTATAACGAATGTAAAACTTTTGAATTGCATAGATCACAGTTACAGAAATGTCATCAATACATATTTCCTGATTTTGAATAACATTCATATTTTCATCCTCATTGAAATCTATGAGGGCATTTAGCATGAGTTGATCTAGATGAATGCTTATCATCTGTTAGAAGTAAACGAAAATCTTTTCCTTTGATTAGAATATTGGTGTTCTTTCCAACTCCCCACAGTTGTTTCACAATTTTATACTGAGTCTTGGAATCACTTTTGGCTCCTGCCTTATCTGCTTTCTAACCAATCATTCTTATCTTTGCGGTAGCCTTTTTTAATCTGTTTATCTAAAGTTCAATATTTATCAAATATTTTCGAAATAACAGGATTGTTAGATTAATCTCTCTCTAATTTTGTTTTCTTTCTGAGATTAATTAGATTCCAAGAAACTGATGAAATTCACCGTTCCTTGGTAGAGCCACATATCTACCCAGCACTATTTATAATTGTGTTATGAAATAATTTCTATTGATCATCAGACTTTCCTTCTCTTTTCAAATTTTGAAGTGTATTTTTTAACGAATGGTAGAATTGGTTTGAGATTTTTGGCTGCTTAACTCTCTCACACGAAAATGGAAGCAATTGTTGTGTGGTTTCTATTCTCTTTAATTTTAAACAAAATTATAATCAGAACCAACATCTGCGCCGCGATATGCACGTACATCTTGCAAAGAAGGTCGCCATTTTGGACTGAAACAAATGTAGTTAATCTCGTTTGCTGTTTTCCATCGGAAGGAACCTACGTTGCCTTACTGTATATTTTTATGAACGAAAAATGTGGTGCCAACACTCATTCCACAATGACTGTTTAGCGTCAACAATCTATAACCATTATCATTTATGCTATCAGCATAGCCGTCTGGTCCAAGGTTTAAGGAGTATCCAGATCTGTCTTTGTTCAATTTCGCATTGAAATCACCAATCAATATTTTAATGTCTCTCCTTAGAACATTATCCAACAAATTTTGTAATTGTTCGTAGATATTTTTTGGTTCTCCTCAGTTACTTTTGCAAATCTGACCAAAATAATACGGTCGCTTACAGGCTTCCATCCAATTATAGCTTGAGCAGTATTTTTACTCAACGTAATACGAAACCCATATGATGGTCTTCATGTCCAGAATATAAAATTGATGTATCTCCACTCTTGAAATGACTTTGGCCTTTCCATTGCATTTCGCTAATATCCAAAATATCTAAGTCGTACTTTTTCATTTCTCAAGACTGTCCAGTACAAAAACGTGTGCCTACATTTCATGTTCCAACACCGGTTGAATTTTTGGTATTGAATATTCACTCAACCATGATATTCAGGTACGTGCAATCACTTATTTGCCGGAATGGCATCCTCTTATTGTTTCCGTAGCAGTATAAATCTTTACAGGGGCCAGGTTTCTAACTTTGCGCCCAAACCCTCCTCCTTTATCCAAGCTTAGAACTGGTTATATTGAATCATTTCTGGTCTAAACTAGGCTGGGTAATAGTTCAAATTTCAATTTTTTATCGAGAGATCGTTAAACAGATTATAACTTTAGAACAACTCGCGCAATTTCAAAATAAAATTGTCAGTATTGGTGTAGTGACGAATAGACACCTGTATACATCGTTTAAGAACCTTAAACTTTTAAAACAAATTCGGCGTATTTTTCGTAAACCAAGGAAACTATGTTCCGCCATTTTGGCCGGAACTCGATCTAGCAAACAATAGCTAAGTCTATGGACGACTCCTAAAGCCGTGAACAGTGGATTATTTCAAATGCTACGCGAACTTGAAATCAACGAAGAAGTGGCTCTGCCAACCTTTGTTGTTGTTCTGTCTATAATACATTCCGTGTTCTTCTAATCCAAATGGAGATGGTCAAAAAATGCTTTGCAATTGCAGCATCAAAAACGGTACCAATTTTGTTGCTAATATTGAAATAGTAAACAGATAATAATCTAAAATGTTTAGGAGGTTTTATGTTGAAAGAACTTGATTACTTTTATACAAATCAACATCGGAGAACGTTCATTATTAGGAAATAACAATTACTTATACATTTAATAAAGCTGATACTTTAAAGTGTTCGTAAATAAACTAACTGAAATAAGAACAAAAATATTCAATATTGTAATTATATTTTTAAAACTAAAAAATGTAGGTAAAATTATAATCTTGTGATATATAGTATAAAACGAATAAGTGAAAATAAAAGGGAAATATGTTCTTTTAATATACAAATTTAATGACGCCTTCAACGAATGACTGATAAATTGAACAAAAACGGAACGACAATGTTGCTAGACTGTTTCAAAATCCATACTAGAGTGTGGGATATCTGTTTAACCATCAAAATGCAATATTTAATAAAACAGAAAGTAAATCAAATTACTAAGAATAAGTTTAACATCTAAACAATAACTGTAAAATTTTGTAATACTCTCAAGAGAGAGAGAAGCAAATTCCTTGCAACACGACATAGAAAAAAGTAATTTCTTACCTCGACAAAAATTTACAAATTGCCTACATTTAACATTTCATTCATTTTGGTTAGTGACATGATCATCTCTTCATTATTTTCCATATTTATACGACATATAAAACGATCGATTTCAATGGTTTGATAAGCGTAACAAACGAGAAGAATAACATGTATACTGATATATTTGCACACTATTAACCAGTGTCCCCTAAATAATACCATGCCTCTTTATACATATCAAATTGAACATGAGTTTTGAATATACGTTGATTTTGAGTTTTCTTCTTTTAGCCTATGTAATTTAATTTTACTTTACTTATTTATTTATTTCTGGACTGATGTTACACACTGCTAATTGTATTGTATTTTTATAATTGTACATATTTTTTGTGTGCTGAAAGCTACTTCTACTGAATTATCTAAACCAATAACCATAAATAAAAGTTCACAAAGATTGACGAGGTCACCTGATTTTTTTCAAGGTTATTTCCCTTAGTCCAAGGGCTACATGTGGTATATGTATACCTTAAGATACCTTTTAAGTACCCTGGGTGTATGCTTTCACTCACCCACCAGAGCGGTAGCCCAGTTATACCGCTGTGCACTGGGTCCCTACTGTTATTAGTTTAGATACCTTTCAACACCTAGTCCATGATGCAACATGTGGAGGACGAACAATCAGGAAATTGAGATTTTATAAGCATTACTGAAATCTTCAGGATCATTAGCAGCCAATCATTTTACTTAGTTTTTCATCCTTAAATATAACATTTTTAATTACCAGAAAATGTTCAATTAATTGTTAAAATTTTATAAACAAAAATCCCTTAGAAAAACAGTAGCAATATTCTTAAAAATTACTTACCATCGGAATGAACATTCACGTAATTTCGAAACACAGGCAAATTGACTAACTCAGCGGCAGTGGGCCTATCTTGGGCAAAAGGTCGTAAAAGGCTCTAAAATATGTTTAAAAATGAGGTAATAATCCAAAATTATATAAAAACGAAAGTTTTATAAGTCATTAAAAAACACAATTTATCCTTAAAATTGCAGATTCCTTTTCTAAGTAATACTGAATCTAAACTGCTATATGGAGTGACTCAATAACAATAAGTCATATATATACATCACAGTTGGTTTTAAATGTCTGAGTATTGTTCCCTATATGGGATGAACGATATTAATAACCTAAACCTAATTGTTTAATCTAAAAGGCACTGCGAAACTGATAAAACATGCTGTTTGCTAAATCATAATAAATTATAGCTTACAGTTCAATTAATACACCTCCAACCAATTTTCTTTATTTTCTGTTAATTGCTAATTATTTTAAGAAAAAGACATTTTAAAGCACGTGGAACACTTAGAAAAAAACAGAATTTAGTGCCGACGCAAGACTCATATTCACCCACTTTCAAGCCACCTTTGTCCCTGACAATAATCGTTCAAAAATGAGTTAAAAACCAAAAATATAGATTTGGAAAAAATCGCTTACCTTCACAATTGGCATCAAGGAAGAGGGTAAAACGGAAAGATCTGGAAGACAATTAGTCTCGCGCAGCTTTTCCCAAACAGATGCCGACATGGGTCCTCCAGCCTGTTTTATCAAATTTTAATTTTAAAAATATAAAGGAGACAATCACAGTAAAATTTATTCAATTAACAAAAAATATTCACTTAAATAAAAATATACATAAGTACTATAAAATGTTATATACATAATGTTAATACATTTTCAACTCAATTCGTAAAATAAGTTAAATTAAGAAAAGGAAATTAGTAATGTTCAACAAAACTAAATGGCTTACTGAATGATACAAAGTAATTCCTAGTGCATAAATATCACGACCAGTTGCTGCCCTGGCAGGTGGACTTGGATCATTTAAACGAGGCAAATAGCGTCCATCCCCTAAGTCCTCCCCATCTCGATCTTCACCAGCTCTTGAAGCCCGACCAAAATCAGACAGCTTAAACACAATACCAGTAGCATCTTGGTTTAACAACATCTAAAAATAATTAAAATTTTAATTAATAAAGATCGCACCTTAAAAACGTCAATGTAAAACAATTTCAATCGAAATTCTGTTTATTACCTTGTGACAATGATTTCTAGCCTCGAGTTCGATGCCTTCTTTAGCAGAAGCTAAATAAGCTTCTGGTCGTCTTAATTGGATTAAAATATTACTTGGCTTTACATCACCATGAACCATAGACCAACTTGTATGTATATAGTGTAGAGCACTCAAAATATGAGCCATCAAGATTATTAACAAAGATTCTGACAAACAATTTGGTTCGACTTCATTTACCACTGCACAAGAATTAGAAACACAATCAGCCAATACGGGCGAATAAACTAAAGGAACAGCTTCAGAAGTATCATGTTGTCTATCGGGATGCAAAAAATGAAAAAGACTTCCACCCAAACAAAACTCAAGTTGAGTAAATATTGAGTCAGATTCACTCCATGAACCATAAAACCGAATAATATTGGAATGTTGAAGAAGTGCCAAAGCTTGTACTTCATTAATGATTTCACCTGACGAACTAACCGAAAATAATAAAATAAACATAACAGTAAAATGAAAAATGTAGCAACTATTTTTCTATTGTTAAAAATAATGATTTAAACAAAATATAACATTTATTTACCTCATAATTAAACAGTTGCAACTCTAATCCGTAACATAATTTATTCACAGATAAATTAATAATTTTGCAATTAAAAAAAAACTTAGAAATTCCATGTTATCCAAATCTAAAACTTTAAACGATTAAAGTAACGCTTCAACTAATACCAACATTATTACACCATTCTGTTATTAAACTGCATCGATTTTTGTTTCTATTGCTTTAATATTTCAGGAAAAGGATTTGACAGATATACAAATGCTGTATTTAGTACTAATGCTGACTCTACCTACTAGTCCAGCACCGTAAGCACCTTATGCCCATCACCACAATTTTTACAACTGCACCATCCTTAAACAATGAAAATAAGTACATTACTAATTGTTTAATAAAATCACCTCAAAACTAATAATAATAATCGACATGTACCGGTAGTCTATTGAAAAAATTGAATACTAAAGAACTACTACAATACAGTAGTTACTGCAATAGCTGCAAATAATTCTAAACACCGATAAGGTTCCTAAAGTCGTGCGAATAGTAGTATTCAAATCCGTACAGTAAACAATTGCTTTGTACCTAAATAGATTGACCTTCATAATACATTACTAGGTACAACAAATATTTATAAAAATTGCTATAAAAATAAAACCATATTAAATAATTACTTTATGCAAAAAACAGATGTACATTTTCATAAGTATCACTGACAGCATGTAAATATAAAACGTACCTTCCACAAACGTACTCAACTTCGAAATCACAACGTGACCTTTTGAGACAATATAACACACCACTTAAACGATGTCTCGCTTTATATAAAACAGCTAATCTAGTGCGTGAAATATCCACTAAATTCGAAAACGAACCAGCAAGACTAAAAGTAATAATAAAATAAATCTTACTTGAAACAATTAAATATCGGATTAGTACCAAGTGGCCTTTCTTCTCGACATTTTTCTCCTGGTACAAATTTAGTCATAAATCTATTTGATGTTGATCTATTTAATAAGTCTGGACAAACGTCTGCCAAACGCGCATATCGTTCAACAGTAGATGTAGTCTGTTGACTAATAGTGAGGTATGAATGCATATTGAGATCATCAACCAACGAAAGTTTCTTTCGATGTTCTGAAATACTATCTGCAATATTTGTGGTATTGCATGCACTTGGAGAAAACAATAAACGTGGGCTCATTGAAATATTTGCAGATTGAGAAATCCGCGTAGAAATATGAAATGCTCGTTGTTCCATGTGTTTGGCGTAAGAAAGACTGTGATGTAAATGATCACTTAAATAACCTTTCCCGATTGATCTATCAGACAAATCGATTCCAAAAGCAGTGCCATCAGGTGAAGGGGTATCATGACTACCATTAACAAAGGAAACATTGTTGTTAATCTTTGGAAGATTAGCGTCAATTTCTAAAGGCGAATAACGAAGAGAGGACAAACGATCTCTTGACAAAAAAGGTGAGGTCTGCAATCCAGAATATTCAGTGTCTGAATCTCGAGTACCATAAGTAAACAATGGAGATAATTCCATACCATGTCCGGGAAGCGCAGGTGTTGATGATGAAGGTGATTGGGTAATAGTTCGTTTCGTCCTTTTCATAATTTTCACATCCAAATTAACAAAAATATTTATTCAAAATAAAAAAAGATAATGTATAAAATTTTAAACAACAAAACGAAATTAATAAATGCTTCATAAACGACTGTCTATCGGCTAAACGTGAAACAAGACAAATACGCAATCAACCGAATTAGCGCCTGCTACCAAAATTAGGAATTACAAAATGATTTAAACAAAATAATTATTAAAATTAAAAATTTTAGTACACATGTAATTAATTTTTTTTCATTTTTTATAAAAAATATTAGTTTTAAATTTTAATTATTAAAAATTTTACATTACATTATTTAATAAAATAGCAACAATTTTTGTTGTAATTCATTTTTTAAATTTGTTTTGATACACATAAAATGGTAAACATTATATCTACAACTACTGTTAATTTTATTAACCAATAATAATTATTTTCTATTTTTTTCTAAAAATGTGTAGGAGTTGAAGGGATTTTTCAATATCCAATCAAAATAATTGTCAATTTTATTTACTAACCATTAATAACTAGTTTAATTCTTATAATGAAATTTTGTTTATGGATATTAAAAATGCTAATTTCTAATAAAAATAAATAATAATTCTATTTCCTTAATTTTTTTAGTTTTTTATTTATATATATATATATATGTATATATATATTAATAATTTAACTTTATATTAACTTATATCATTATAAAATTATATTAATACCGCAATGTAACATATTCATCGTTTTCACTTATGAACTGTATATTTCAGTATGAGTTAAAAACTCAAATTTTTTCAAAGCAATTAAAAATTCAGACCAAGAAGAAGAATAATTTTTAACGAAAGAATCCATTGAATCGGATTCAGTGATAAAATGACGTGAGAGAAAAAATTACACATTAAGTAGTTTATCAAAAATTAGAATAACCAATAAAATTAATAGCCAATGAAAAGAGTTTTCAAAATCAACCAATTAAATTTATCAATTAACAATTAGTTAAAAATTGAAATTGTAGATGCAGTGCTTACCCATAAAATAGTTTTACCAAAAATTTTTTTTATCCAAAATAATTAATTTTTGTGTTATCGTCAGAAGACTGAACATATAAAAATTAAAAATTAACCTGAAATGTAAATTGATAAATCTATAATTAAAAATATTATTGCAAATTTAAACAAAAAATTATAAATATTCCCATGTAACGAAGTGACAACCAGAGCAGTCTAAATTAAATGCTATTTCGCTTCAATTTGTGCTGCAATAAAAATTGCAACATTAAATACTTCTTTTTCTATCTGTCACAATGTGCGATGCAACTTTCAATAATAACCTTGTATTGACAAATTAAATAATTTATCTAATTGTTTCACCCAAATGCCACCAGATACAATATTTTTGTTCATTTATAAATTTTAAAATAGCAATAAAACGGTTCGTATTTAAACCATGTTTGAAAGTTATTGCATTCAAAATATGGCTGCTATTTTTTTTATTTCGCATCATCCTACTTTTTTTGGAATTGAAATGCGTGTAAGTCAATGGTTTTGGCAAACCTATTTCTGAAGCTCTCAATTGTTTGACAAATTAGTTGCAAAACGGCGAACAACAGCAGTTCGGAAGAAGATAAATCAGCTGTCACCACTATTCTAGCCGTAGCCTTTTTGGCTTAACAAGTTCACCACCCTGCTACAAACGAATTTGTTGAAAAGCAGTGGCAGCAGTGTAGGGAGCTTTAATTAGTATCAGCATCTCTATTTGACTGTAACCAATATAGCGCCATACTTGTCCGATACATTTGCTTGTTTGTGAAGCATCTCCAACGGGGTTGTTTTTTGTATATATCTACTAAATATGTAAGAGCTAATGAATTGTTTTGGAGTATTTTTGTCGCCGTAATAGTATATATTAAAATATTTTAGTTGTTTGTTTTCAATCATATTTTGTTTTTTTTAGTTTTAACCCACAATTTGAACTACATAAAGGTATGAGGTGTGAATATTATTATTATTAAACTATATTATTAAACTATATGACACTTCTTTATAATCTCGGAATTATCCAAAACTAGGATTATGTCAGTCTAAGCAAATGTAAATTAGTAAAAATAAAATGTTTGGTAATTTGAAACAAATTTTGTTTAGTATATTTTGCTTAAACGGTTGAAAACTATAGTATTAACGCTAAAGTATAGTAAAGTTTTCATAGTAGTAGGGTTGCATGAATTCCTTTTTCTTGATATTCGCAACAATAATGTAAATATTTCTTAAATAAACTGATTAAATCAAAATTAATTTTTAAATATTTTCTATTTAACCTAAACTTTACCAGTTCTTGTAGAAGGTCATTAATGCATAGAACCGTCTCCATAGCCATATTGTCAACTCTACCAATCTATATTCCGTCATACATAACTATAATAAATTTTTTCTTTTAACTTAATTTTTTTAATTTTACATTTTTTTCCATTTTAACTCAAATTGTAACCTAATCCTTTTCAATTCCAAATCTTTTCACAAGAATAATAATTTATTTTAAAAAATTGTGGCGTAATATATTTTATTTTTTAACAATAAATAAAATTACATTTTTATAATTAAATAAAAATGCGTAGTGTTATAATAATCAATTAATATTTTTAATAAATACTTTATTATTTATGCTATATTTTGTATTAAGTTTAACATTTTTTAAATATACAATTACATATAACGTTTAAAACTTTATTTAATAATACTTTATTTTAAAAATGTTAAAAATATTTTTTAAAAAGAAATACTAAGTGACCTAGTAGTTGCTATAGGACAATATTTTACTTTTATAAATTTGAATAGCTATTTTTTAGTAAACGAAAACATGGAAGAGGAACTTGGTTGTGAAAAATTAAATTTAAATAGCGTTATAGGATTTAATGGTTAATTAAAAATTTTTTACATAAAAAATTTAGGTAAAGTTCAAAATGGATTTTTGGTACATCCCGATCGTCAACATGTTGTCTATCCATTGGGTTGCACCGTTGTAATTGAAGATATAAATAGCAAGAAACAAGAGCTTTTACAAGGACATTCTAATTATATTGTGTGTTTAAACATTAATAAGGAGGGGACTTATATAGCTTCTGGGCAAATGACGTACATGGGCTTTCGAGTATGTTTTAAAACATTTATATATAATGTAGGCTTCAATTATTGTCTGGAATTATCTCAAAAAAGAAAAACATGCAGAGTTTACTTTACATAAAGTTAAAATACAAGCGCTTAGTTTTTCTTGCAATTCTAAATATTTAGTTAGTTTAGGTGGTCAGGACGATGGAAGGTAATTTCTTAATTTATAAAAATTATGATTATAGTATTGTTATTTGGTCTTTAGATAAAAAAGAAGCTATATGTGGAAGCAGTGCTCAGCATAAAAGCGCTGGAGTTACCTTGGCACTAGCATATGCTAATTTATGTGAGAGTACATTTGTAACAGCTGGAGAGTGAGTATTTCATAAATTACATTTTTAAGTAACACTATTCGAGTTTGGAAAGCAAATGTTAATAATAGGAAAATAATTTATACTGATTGTACTTTGGGTCAAATAAAAAGAATGGTTCAATGCTTAGTGGTAATGTTAAATTTAATAAATTTTAAGATTGCTCCAAATGATGAAGTATTTTACTGTGGTACTACAAGTGGTGACATTTTAACAATTAATATGAAATCTTGTTTACTTCAAATTATTTCTCCCGAAAAAAATCTTTTTCCACTTGGAATAACAGCAATTACAACATTGAAAGATATCGGACTTATTATTGGTTCAGGTGAAGGTCTTGTTCAAGAAATGTCGTTTGGATTTCAACATAATAAAAAACGATTTACACCAACTTTAACAAAATCTAAGTAAATTTAATTTTTACAATTTATTAGTATTATTATTATTATTGTTATTATTATAACATTAATTTGTAATATTTTAATATAAGTGTTGTATTTTTATATAGTATATATGAACTACTGGAAAATTGTTTTTTTGTAAATTATATATATATATATATATATATATATATATATATATATATATATATATAAGTAAATATACTAATAGTAATTAATTAGTTATTTTTTGTATTTTTAATTGTTAAAAAGAAATTTTAAAGGATTCAATTTTACCGTTTTGGTTTAATTATTAGTGCATAATATAGCTGTTTTTTAAACGTTTGTTAAGAAATTATTATGAATTTTGTTATAATAAAACGTTGTTTTATTATTATTTTTTTTAATACTTACTATTTTAATGTTTTTAAGAATGTATTTTAAACAACTTAAGTAATACAGATACTATTAACATAATTTTTTTATTAAGACATTTTTACATGTACATTAGTCAATCTACTATAATTCTATTTAACATGTAATCCACAGAATTACTTATAGTCTGTTATAATAAAATTAATTATTTATACAAATAGGAAAAATTTTTAAATGAATGACTAACGTAATTTAATAACAATTTAAAAAATAGCAGTCTAATTGTTTTAATTTTTAATACAAGCGAATGGTATTTGCAAGCTTTAATGTTATTTTTTAAGTTAAATTAAAAACAAAAAGATTATTAACAAATGTTCTTATAGGTTTTTTTAATGATACATTTGATCATAAGCAAATTTCAATATTTTTATTATTAGCTAATGTTGCAGACAGGAAGTATTTGTTAAATTTTTAAAATACTTATTTGACGCTTTTGGATATATTTATTTATATTTAAAACTATTTTATTATACATATTGATTTGTATAAAACTAACAAACGTCATTGGCATATGCTAGTTAATTATTTTTTTTAGAGTAGTTTACCAATTTGGATAATAACTCATCGTTATATATAACGTTTACTATATTTTTATATAGTATTTAAAATGTAATATTTAAATTATATTTTATTTGCATATTTACTATTATATATTTTAAAATATGATTTAATATTTGTTTAAATAATTGTTTTTAATTGTTTTTGTTTAGCAAAATTTATAAAGTTATTGGTAGTATTACGTCTATAAGTCTTCGTGGAGAAGGACATCAGTTTTATGTAGCAACAGATAAATGTCATCTTTATCGATTTAATTTTGCTGATTTCACTAATGAACTTATTAATACTTGTCATTATTCCGCACTAAATGATATAAAGTTTCCCAAGTAAATTAAAAGCATTATATATATATATATATTTGTTAGCAATAATAATTATTTTATTATATTTATGTTTGTAAAGCATCTCAAACAGATGCTTTGTTTTATGTGCAAAGAAAGCCGTATGCACAAGGAACGTAGGGAAATAATAATACTAATAATACTCGTACTAACGTAGTTGTTTGTCAAGGTTGTTTTTTTCTGTCCTCAGACATCTTTTGAGTACTTTGAGTGCATGTTTGCTCTTATTATTGTTTCTGGTCAGCATAATCTATTTGGTTCTATTTGCAGTGTCAATTTTTGTTAGTCCCTTTTTATTCTACACAATCCAACTATTTTCTATTTGGTTGATTTCGAATTTTTCCCCAATACCATTATTTGCTTTGCAAAGTAGGTTTCTTCTCTACGTAGAAAATGACCGTACTACCTTAACGTTTTTTTTTATAAACTTACAACTTTTTCTTATAACCTTCAATGACTTTCAGCTTTCTTTTAATACCGTCATTTTTAATTATATTTAATTTGTACAGTTTTAATAACTATTGAAGCATTTTAATTTCTACTGAGTTTTTTCTTTAAAATTTTTTAATACTCTACGTTTCCGATCCGTAAATCATTGCCGGTTTTACCGTGGTCTTAAAAATCTCGCTTTTTTTGTTCTTGCTATTGTTCTTCTACCATACAGTACTCCTATAAGTTTTCTCAATTTATACGATTCATTTTGACTAATAACCGTTATATAACGAATTCTTAAATTTGAGTTTTGAAATTTTAATTATAAAATTAAAAAAACAGTTATAAAGATTACGTTATTGTTAGTATGTTTAATCAACCACAATTTTTAAATAAATGATAAATTAATATTAAAATTTTATTAAATGAAGTTTTATTTTCTAAAAAAAAATTGAAAATATAGTTTAAATTTGGTAAACGTATTATTTATGGTTTAAAATAGGTATTAAATATTAGATTTTGTTTAAAATAAATAATTAATTTTTAATTTAAATGTTGGCTATCACACACAATTTATTATTATTTTTTTAAATTAAATAGCAATTGTTCAGATGTGTTTGTTACTTGTTCATATCAAGATGTACGCGTGTATAATACAAAAACACAAAAAGAGCTTTTAAGGATAAATGTTCCTAACATGACTTGCTTTTGTATGGATATATTGCACAACGGTACAGCCATTGTTTCAGGTAATGAATGCACTATTAAATTACACATTTTAGAAATGTTTTATTTAATATAAAATGCATAAAGTATATTGCAAATTTTGTTTTAATTTAATTCACGGCATAAAATTGAACATTTTTGTTATAACGTGTTTAGTAAGACTAATTACAATACCTTTGCATAATGAATTATACGATTATTTTGATTTAAACACCTCATTAAATTATTTTTACGGAAATCAGTATTTTAATCGATTGGTTCCGGAGTAGTCTAGAGATACAACGCTCGACTTGGATCTGGTGGACATGTGTTTAAATCCTACCACTGGTACCAAATGCGGGTTCAAGTTCGGCTTCGCTGAAAGATGCGTTCCCCGTGTAAAACATTCAAAGTAGTAAAAATAAAAAAGTACACTAAATGTCTAGTTGCTAAAAAAATGTTTTTTTTTGTAAAACATTTAAGCAGTAAGAACTAAATAAATAAAATAATAACAACAATGGCAAAAGTATCTAAGTCCTTAGGTTCGTATTCCTGAATGCGCTCTTCAACAATTTTTAAAAATTGAGAAGTTACACACTTTAGTAGATATAATTTTTAAAAATTTTGTTAGTAAATTGATTTTGTTTTAATTAATAATAATATTCTATTATAAACATTGTTTATTATTTCAGTTTTCTATGATCCAGATGTTGTTGTTATTATTATTATTATCATCATCATATTTTATAGCATGTTTATAAACAATACATAAATATTATATAAAATTATTACTAAGATATTTATAAATATTATGGTTGCTAATGTTAACGATGAAGTTTGATAATAAAATGACCCACAGATTTAACTTTAATAATTAATTTTACTAGTTTTATCTGAACTACTTACAAGTAGTGTATTATGTATAAACTTGATTTTAAAATATGTAACATGTAATTTGCAAATGTACATCAATTCGTGTTTTGAGAGTTCTTATGTAACTGTAATTGTAGATAACAATTTTATTGCAGTAGAATAAATTTTTAATAATTTTAAGTTGGTTTGAATAAATGAATTTTGTGATTAATTGTTCATAGAATAGATAAATTATCTGTTTGTATTTGATTTACAAGAAAATTTATCGAAAATATTTAGTCGCCTTTAAATATTTAAAGTTGTTTTAAGTATTAGTAATTGTGTATGTTTATATTGGATTGACCTTATTTTTTTTCAACGATTAAAAATATGCTGGTTTTAAAACATTAAGCTTTATTGGTGTAATTTGTAGTTCAACCTAACATCCTTGAAATAATTAAAGTTTGTAATAATTCATATTTTAATATTGCAATGCAACTTTTTTTTAATTAAAAAAGTGATGAATATAGGTTTTTAATTTATTATAAAAAGTACTAATTATTGGCAAATGACAATTGCTTGCATTAAATGCACGCTTGATGAAAAATGTTTTTGTTCATATAAACGATCGATTTCGATAACCTGATAAGCGTAACAAACGTGGAAGAAGTTTCTTGGTTGGTAGACGACATCCTCGTGACGTCACCACTGTTCGCAAAGATTGACGAGGCCACTTGATTTTTTGTCATGGTTATCTCCCTTAGCCCAAGGGCTACATATGGTATACGTATACCTTTAGATACCTTTTAAGTATCCTGGGTGTATGTTCGCACCCACCCGCCGTAGCGGAAGCCCAGTTATACCGCTGTGCACTCGGACTCTGCTGTTATTAGTCAAGATGCTTATAGGCATCTAGTCCAGGATGCACCACGTAGAGGACTAACAGTCAGGAATATCACCATCGTTGGAAATTGAGACTTTATAAGCATTACTCAAATCCTCAGGATCATTATCATCCCAAGGAAGCGGTCTTCTAGCGAAGAAACTTCATTTATTTCTCCAAGTTCAATTCGCATCCCATACCTTTTCGTATAGGAATTCGAGGAGCTATTGAAACTTTGAATTAATGAAGAGGTGGCTGGTGCCATCAACGTATATTATCATTTTTATTATATATTTATTCTTAATAAGAATTTAGCATTATTACAGTTTAATAATTCAAATTTAAGACAAAAATTGTAACATTGTTTTAAAACGTGTAAAAATAACGTTTAGTACATATAAATTTAGATAATCATATTACAAGATATAGAAATTTTCTTATGGGTTATAATATTTATAAAAACCTCATCACGTGTTTATGAAATGATTGATAAAAAACAGAAAAACATGTTTTTTACATTTAATTAAGTCCATTTTTATTAATTAATAACAAACCTTTAAAAACTACTATATTTTATAGAAACCAAAAATTATTTTTGCGTGTTGCGTGTTTATCACACTATTACTTTTTACATTCTAGGTTGGGATGACAGTAAAATTAGGGCATTTTTTCCCGAATCAGGTCGGGTCATGTATGAAATAGAAAAAGCCCATAAAAAAGGCGTAACGGCTATTGCTACCACTTCGAATCCCAATCGTATTATAAGCGGAGGCGGTGAAGGTCAAGTTCGCGTATGGGACATGAACGAAACCAAACCAATTGAAAAATATGCACCTTATTCCAGACGCGCCAATCAAAAAGTACCCGATTCGAAATTTTCCAGTTCATTAGTAGCAGCTATGTTTGAACACACCAATGCCGTAACTTGTATTAAAATTACCAAAGACGATCGATCGTGTGTTTCGGCTTCGGCTGATTCTACGTGCATTATTTGGTGTCTCGAGTAAGTCACGTGTTGTTTTTGGATACTGGCAAATGCATATGTGTGTTGGATACTGTTTATTGATTTTGTTACAGTTTAAATTTAATTGTTCGCGTATTTGCCTAGAAACGTTTGCCAATATTCAGGGGGCAGCCAAAGAATGGTCTACAGTTATTATCGGTGGTGAAATTTAGATTCTAATTCATGTGTTTGGATGTCTGACTGCTTTACTGCTGTGCTGCTTGAATTAAACTTTGTTTTCAAATTTTATGTCAACATTGTTATTAATTATGTATTGTTATTGTAAATTAGATTTAAAGATACCCAAGTTAAATGATTACCAACTTCAAAATATGTGTAACACAATATTTTAAAATGGAATCGATGTTATTATTTTCTCGAGTGTTAAAACTGTTTATTAATTATTAAAACTTGCATATTGTTAATTATTATCAATATTCTTATTGTGTTTTGTTATACCTTTTTATTTATTGATTGATTTACCTTTTATTGTGCTCAATCCTTACTTTATCAAATACTTGTTTGGCAGTATTTCTGTTGTTGTATATATATATATATATATATATATATATATATATATATATATATATATATATATATATATATATATATATATATATATATATATATACTTTATAGAACTTTCCGCCGCAAACAAATAATCTTTTCAAATACATTGTTCCGATGCATTTGTTATCATCCTTCGGAATGTCAAATTATTGCTTCTGGTACCAATAGGAAAATTGGCTATTGGGAAGTATTTGATGGTGCTTTGATACGTGAATTGGATGGATCTCAATCCGGTTCAATAAATGGATTGGACATAAGCGAAGATGGTAACATTTTTGTTACGGGTGGAAATGACTATATTGTAAAGGTTCGTTGATAAAGCATGTTGGTACTATTAAAATTATGCTGTACACAAGTTAGGTGGAAATGTAGCAGCATGGACATTATATTTTTTTATATATAAAATTTAGTAATACCGAACTTGTCAAGTATTGTTTATGAATTATGTTTATAAAATTTTGTTAATATATTTTAATGAAAAATATGCGAATGTATTCGCTCTCATTACATATTGTTCAATATTAATTCATTGACGTCATTTTGAAACTTTCGCATTATATGTAGTTAAACTGGTCACATATTGTGAAGCTAAACTCAACTATTAAATGAAATAAATAATCAAATAGCCAATAGAATCAAGGAAACAAATGTAAACAAGTCATATATTGTTGGATAAAATGTCAATTATTTTTTTAATTTAAGGCAAAAACATTTCTACCAAAGAATCATGTTTCAGTTTAATCAGTGTGGTTGAAATCCTGTCATCGTTAGGGAGACAGTTCGGAATTGTACATTACCTTTTAAACAAGAACCCATTTTTATTATAAATTGGCTTTTTCTTTGTTGTTTTCTGAGCCATTGTGCATTCGTATCGGGGTAATATATTTTTTAACAAGCGGGCATTTAGCATAAAGCCTGCACTAAGTGTTGGCGGTGGGAGTCAGGCTTATACCTATCCAGTTTTGAAACCAGGTACTCTAACCACCTCTGCTATCCTCGATGGTACTTTTACTCTTCAACTGTGCGTCTTTATCAAATATACAAAAATGGTATTGAAAATGTACAAATTGGTCATGTGACGCTACTATTTACAAATTATTTGGTTCTTGTTTCTTAAATGGACACTTATACCATTTCATACAAATGATCCTGAGGATTTGAGTAATGCTTATAAAGTCTCAATTTCCAATGATAGTGATATTCCTGACTGCTAGTCCTCCACGTGGTGCGTCCTGGACTAGGTGCCCCTATGCATCTAGACTAATAACAGCAGGGTCCGAGTGCACAGCGGTATAACTGGGCCTCCGCTACGGCGAGTGGGTGCGAACATACACCCAGGATACTTAAAAGGTATCTAAAGGTATACGTATACCATATGTAGCCCTTTGGGCTAAGGGAGATAACCCTGACAAAAAATCAGGCGGTCTCGTCAATCTTTGCGAACAGTGGTGACGTCACAAGGATGCCGTCTACCAGCCAAGAAACTTTGTTATTCTTCCACGTTTGTCTACGCTTGTCAAGCCATCGAAATCGATCGTTTTACATGTCGTATAAATATGGGAAATAATGAAGAGGTGACCACGTCACCAACCAAAAAAAAGTATAAAACAAAATTTCGTACATTTAACTTTAACGTAAAATACTAGGATCACTAAAATTATATTGAAATTTGCGCTATTAATTGAAGTTATGTTTTGTAGAAGCGCACATTTATGGTGTACCCTTTCATAATGTTTTATGCTGATTAATATTTTTCTTACTTTACATATATATTGCAATTTGTTAAAATAAAATTGACATTTGCTTTTGTTGTCTTTAAAAATAATTGATCTAGATATGGAAGTATAACGAAGGTGAAGTAACTCATATAGGTCTAGGTCATACATCACCAATAACTCGACTGCGTATATCACCCGATCAGCGTCATGTAATTACAGTAAGCGAAGATGGAGCCATATATATTTGGGATATGCCTCCAATGCCAAATGAACAGTAATTTAATGAATTCACACTTTAGAAATTTGATTTTTCTTTTTCCAAATACATAGGAATATATATATGTATATATATATATATATATAAAATATGCTTTATTTTTTGTACTGATATAAATTGTAATAAACCTGTTAAAATGTATTTGTATACATATCTACCTATCTGTAGTATCGCATTATATATATATATATATATATCATAATATTGTGGTTGTATTCAAACACTCACATCATTTATTCAAATAATAATTTAAATTACATTTATATTTATCATTATTTTAAATCACTTTAAATGTATAATATAAACTTACAGTTGAATGCAAGTATATTTGTTCGGCTCTATTGATAATGAAAGCTACTAAATAAAACAGCTTGAAGTTTGTTTAAATAATTTGCAACTGCACGTTTCACTGTTTTAAAAATTGGTACGGCTGGTTTAATATTATAAAATTAATGATAATAATAATAATAATGAGATTATTACTGACTTATTAACAAAAACTGCATTACTGTCATTAGTGAAACAATATGACTATGTAACATTTTACAAATTGAAGATTAAAAACCAAATGTATAAATTAATGTTTTACTATCACAAAATGGGATGCTAAATTATCCTGAGGATTTGAGTAATGCTTATAAAATCTCAAACTTCAATAATGGTGATACTCCTGACTGTTATTTCTCCACGTGATGCATCCTGGACTAGGTACCTATAGGCCTATAGACATTCTAGACTAATAACAGCAGGGACTGAGTTCACAGCGGTATAACTGGTTTTTACTGGACTCCCGCTCAGTAAATGGGTGCTAGCATATACTCTGGATGCCTAAAAGGTGTCTCAAGGTAGCCATTTACCATATGTAGCCGGCTAGGCTAAGAGAGTTTACCCTGACAGAAAATCAGGCCTCAGGTCCTTATCCTGTGTAACCTAAAAATGAAACTTCGATCAAACAGAAAATATGTGATGGAATCAGCAGCTGAATCCCCAGGGCATCTGATCTCCTAAACTCGTCTGGGGAAGGACCGAAGTTGACGGGTTTGCATAGGAGAGCTAACAAGATTTTACCCTTGTTAACTAATAATGATGAGTTTGACCTAAAGTTACCAAGGTGTGAACGGTCTTCCTTTGATGGCTCCCATGGATCTGTCAGCCGGCGTCATCGTTTACGTCCCTCAAAGAAGATTGCTTTGCCAACTCCTGTAAACACTGGCAACGTCGCAAGGAAGCAATCTTCTAGCCAAGAAACTTTATTTACCCCACCCCACCCCCCCCCAAGTTCAATTAGTATCCGAAATACACTCAGTATAGGAATATGGAACGTACGGTCATTATCGTCTGTTTCAACTCAAGCATTTACTGCCGCAGAGCTAAGTCGTTACAAGACTAACATCGCTTGTCTTCAGGAAACAAGGTTGAATGTTTCAGAGTCGTTCCGTCTTCCTACAGTTACCCAGTCTGTTGCATTATTTCTCCCATCATCTTGTGCATTAAACCCAGCACCACAGGGTAGCATTTTGTCTATCCCCAACAGCTTCTGGTGCGTTAATTGACTGGAAATGCATATGTTCACGATTAGCATTTGCGCATTTTAAAGTATTTAAATACTCAATGGCCGTCATCAATGCCTATGCTTCAAACAATAATTATAGCGAAAAAGAAATAGATGAGTTTTATGAGCAACTAGAAGATTTATACTCCCGACTCAAATTCTCACCACAAATCGTTGTTATTAGAGGAGATTTTAATGGCAGAGCTTGCAGGGACGATGTTGACCGACACTGGATTGGCCCTTGGACAAAATCGCGCGAACAATGCGAGAACGGAAGAAAATTAAGTGAATTCGCTGGTAGGTGCAATATGGTTCTCTCGAACACATTTTTCCAACACCTCGCAAAACATCTGACAACATTTCGTTCAAGCTATGACGGATTGATTATGTTTTGGTGAACAAACATTGATTCAGTACAAGCAGGAATTCCCGTGTATCTAGATGTTACCAAACAGGAAGTGAGAATGATATCGATCACTCGCTTGTTTCATGTTCGCTTCGTCTACATCTGATATTTCTGCTCCGGATTATTTTCAACTGACACATAGCGATTATGCTGACAAGTTCTCCAAAGACTACTTATCAGTTCAAGTTGTGGTATGGGAACAAATAGACGCTAAAACATTCTGAAACGAAAGATCGACTTAGCTAGTTTGGTGCTCCTCCGTTTAACCAACTTAAAAGGACCAAACTAGTTGTCCGCCAATTTTCGGTATCTTTATACACAAGCAAAGATATCCATGAGAAAAAGCGAAGCAAGATCATCGCGTGCGGAATTTCGAAAAAGTTATGAGGAGGATGAACAAAGAAACTGGGAATCTGTAGCAGATGAGCTAGAGGTTTCTGCTCGTCATAATGACAGTGAAAAAGTATACAAGAAATTAGAACAACTCTGCTGTGGTAACAAAGTTAAAGTTGGATTATCTGGTATTTCAAACGAAGACTGGTTACTTCACTTTAACCAGACTTTAAACCATCCTGAAATTACAACAGACTGGCTGCAATATCAATCCAATCTTGATACAATTTCTCCGGCAATTTATCTAATTTCCGTAGAACCTCCAACTGTTGATTATATTATGCACATATACAGTAAACTCAGCTAGGAAAGTCGCTGGATTTGACGTAATTTCTCCATGTCTTCAAGTACGGCCCTTCACGGCTTACTGAAGACCTCTATGATATTATAACAAATTTCTGGACAACTGAGCAGTGTCCTGAAGACTGGCATCGTGCTACTATTGTTCCTGTTCACAAAAAGGGAGATCAGCAAATACGTGCTAAGTACAGGGACATCAGTTTACTTTGCATAGCTGCAAAAATTGCCACATCAGCAATAGTTGATGGGATTCGCCCGGAGAGAGAGAAGACCACACGTCCCAACCAAACTGGTTTTCATCCTGGTTTAATCAGATTCACACGCTCAAGTGCATCCTGGAATTTTGGACAAAGTTTCAGCACTCTACGTACGTAGCGTTTATAGACTACTCTTCAGCCTTTGACTTGCTGAACAGAAAGTAACTCTGGATAGCTATATTACGTGACGGAACCCCGCTGAAACTTGTAAATTTCCTACGTGCTCTGTACAAGAACTCAACTGCTGCAATCCTCATTTGCAACAAATCTACTATAAAAGCGTTTGAAATTTAATATGGTTTCAGTCAAAGATGTTCAACTATGCAATCGATGCTATATTTGCCAAGGTTTCTGGATAGATAGAAGGCGTGTATGTTGGTACAAAGCCATCACCGACTTAGAATACGCTGACGATGCTGTTCTTCTAACTGAAAATGAAGCTCAACTGCAGCGAGCATTGAATTTTCTTGTGAACGTTTCTGGTGAATTTGGCCTGAAGATCAATCCCAAAAAATCAGTCATCATGACATTACAGGTTCTTGATGCGAGCATAGTATTAAATGATTCTGTGCCACCCAATGTAAAGCAATTTACGTATCTTGGCTCTTCGATTACTTCTGACGGAGGTTCATCTAATAAAGTAAATCGTCGAGTTTGTTTAGCTGCTGCTGCGTTTGGAAAACTTGCTAATCCATTATAGAGACGAAAAAAGATCAATCCAAAGACAAAGATGAATATTTTTCCTCCATTGGTTCGCACAGTGCTTCTGTAAGCATTTGAAACCTGGACTCTTACAGGATCAGAGATCATGAAGCTCAACATATTTGAGGCAAAATGTCTTAGGTATATTTGGCACAACACTCATTTTGCATCATCCGTACCAAGGGACTGGACAAAAAAGATTAGTAACCGCCAAATTTGAAATGACCTCCAATTTCATGAACTTCCCTTGTTGGTATCGCGACAACGTAGATTACGATGGCTTGGACATGTTCTTCGTAAAAATCATGATGCAATTTCACGTTCCAAATGCTGATTGGAAGAAAAGGAAAGGTGGTCACAAAACGTACTTGGATGGATGCTGTTCGGAACGATCTTCACCCTATTTTGGCCGGAACGTTATCATGGAAACAATGGCAAAGTCGTTGGACTGACATATCGGTGCACACCTCCGAAAACCGAGAACAGTGGAGAGGAATTATTCGAGATGCTTTGAGAACTTGGAACTAATAAAGAGGTGGCTTTGCCACCAACTTTTATTATTACTATAATTTAATTATGACTTTTATAAGCACCCCAATTACGTCGGATTAAAAGGACGTCGTTATTCTTCTACGTTTGTTACGTTTATCGAGCCATTGAAGTTGATCATATTATATTCCGGATAATAATGAAGAGGCGATTACGTCATCAACCAAGATGAAATGAATTTTTAACATTTAGTGAAGCCATACGACGGTCTTCCTAGAGTCAAACCGATGTCCACCCATTTTCGAATCAAATACTCTTCAGCCACTGTGCTGTGACAATAGTTGAAATTGGATTATGAAAACATTCCTCTTTGTAGTCTATCAAACAATTGTCTTCTGTAGTATTGTATGCAAAGGAAGCATCGTGTGTGTGTGACAGATTTAGGAAAGTAATGACATATCCTGTTTAATAATCAACACCCTTGTAGCGACAGCACTGTTCGCAAAAATTAAAATACTTACTTGGTCAACAGTATCCCACCTAACTGCATATATCCCGATACTCTGCAGTTAAAACATTACACCGTCCGTTTCAAAACCCTTGGCCTCATAATTTATCAACTACCTCTGTCCTTCAACCAATAATTTATCAATCATCCACTAGTCTTCATTGTTGTCATGTCAATAATTCATTAACATTTCAATGACTTAACGTTTAATGCCAGTTCAATATTCATTGCAAGTCAGCATTGTTGCACTATACATTTAAAAAGTTGACCTCTCAATAATGAATGGTAGCAGAATCGGTGGTTCAAAGCAGATATATACATTACGATCAGCGTTACGTCAATTAAATGACGAGGTAATACTGTTACATAATATTAACGTGCATGCAAAATTTCATTAAACTTCAGTTAAAAATAAAATATTTGGACGCCCATCAATAAGAGCTCCACGTCCGTATCGCTGATGAAGAGTTCAGTTCTTCAAGCATAGCCTATTATATGTGACTGAATAACGGCATTGCAGTTGTAAAATTATACAACCTATTGATTCTGTGTTACCCTAGCATCAGTTTATGTATTTAACATATCTTACATTTCAATGTGAATTAGTTTACTTTGCAGTTACCAAAATTGTCACTTCACCTATAGTTGAACAGATTCGCCCAAAGAGATTAGACTACAAGTCCTAACCAAACTGGTTTCACTTTCGGTATAGGATGCGTTGATCAAATTCATATGCTTAGACGCATTCTGGAATATCGAGAAAAGTTTTGAGCCTCCTACTTATGTAGCGTTTATAGACTACTCTTCAGCAGTTGACCCGCTAAACAGAAAATAACTTTGGATTGCTATGTTACGTGATGAAATTCCTTGAAAATTTATGGATCTCTGTACAAATGTCTATTGGAAGATGAAAGATGGCCAGAATCGTACTTAGATAGATGCTGTTCGGGACGATGCTCACGCTATTTTGATCCGGACTTTATCTTGGAAAACATGGCTACGTTGATAGACTTCATAAAGTTGAAATTAATGAAGATATGGCTTTGCCACTAACCTCTTTTGTTGCATATTTTTCAAGCTTAAAGAACGAATCCGACACTTAATAGCCAACCAGAACAACTAGAGAAATCCAACCATCACCAGAATAGAATAGAAAGCTACAGTGTCAATCCAATAAGTAATTTAAACTGATATTGCAGCACGCGAACTCAGTCATTTTATTTATGTTAAGTCTTACCGTCCAAATAAAGTGTTTATTTTCCGAGGTAAATAAGGCCTGTTAAAATGCTTTAATTTGTGATGTAATAAACATTAAAAATCAGCAGACCTCAAGTGTTAGATAGAGTGTACGATGTGAAATATAACAATTTATAAGCCCTTAGTAATTTGAACTACCCTGGGCGATGATATTCCATAAAATGGCTATCTTCGATAATGATCATTATTATACTTGAAGACGTTTTCATCAATTAGTTTCAGTACAATTACAAATTCACTAAAATATTTCAATTTAAAACATAAACAAGCTTTTCAACCAATTACATTCATGAGCATAGGTTTAATCCCCACCCCACCAGCACTGAATGTAGGCCCCCGTTCAACTTCGTCCAAATGTCCACTTACTGAAAGGCATGTTTTCCGTCAAAACATTCCAGGCAATAACAATAAAAAAGAGTAAAAAAGGCGACACAAATAAATTGTTTAAAACAAAATAAACTACAAGTATAAAATAAATTAAAAACTAAAACTAACATTTAAAACAGAAATTGGTGAGTGTCAATTGTGTTCTCCAATATGGATACACATAAATCAACACTAACTAGCATGTGTATTGTTTATTAGCAAGGACCTGTCAGGAAAATAATAACACAGCAAAGTATTATCATCTTTCCGTTATTCGAACAATGCTGATAATCTAATTGCGATGTTGAATTATGTAATTAATCAGACCGTTTGTCGACGCATCGTGACTAGTAACTGGTGTCTTCGAAGAAAGTTCGGGTTGGATTTTCTTTGCCAAAACTTTGCCCAATTCAACACTAAAATTCATTAAATTTTTTTTTAATCGATGAATCAACTGTAACATAGGCATGCTGTAGTTATTTATTTTAAGTTAATTACATCATATATTCTTTTCCATATATATATATATATATAGAGCATATATTTTTAAAAACCAAATCATTATGCTACTATATAAGAAGATTAAGAAAACTAAATGTTAACAATTACGTCTTCTATTGTTTCTATTTGGTATTAACTGTAATTTTGAAAAATTGTACTATATAACTTATACTACACACAACTGTTACATAATATATTAAACCTAGAATATTATGTAACAGGTGCTTAAATAATGCAACTTCCAAACATAATGTTAGAACTTATAAGAATTGTTACAAACAAACTCTGAATTAGTGCAAACAAGTTGCAATATATTTATTTTAAAAAAACGTTTATGCCAATAAACAAAAATCGTTCATTCATTCATTTTGGTTGGTGACGTGGTCACCTCTTCATTAGTTCCCGTATTTATATAACATATAAACGATCGATTTCGATGACCTGATAAGCGTAACAAACGTGGAAGAAGTTTCTTAGCTGGTAGACGACATCCTCGTGACGTCGCCACTGTTCGCAAAAATTGATGAGACCGCCTGATTTTTTTAAGGGTTATCTCTCTTAGCCCAAGGGCTACATTTGGTATACGTATACCTTTAGATACCTTTTACCTATCCTGGGTGTATGTTCGCATCCCATCGCCGTAGCGGAAGCCCAGTTATACCGCTGTGCATTCGGACCATGCTGTTATTAGCTTTACATGCCTCTTGTAGACACATTAGAAGTAGAAAACATAAAATAAAAATAAAATAAATAAATAAAATTTGGTATACGTATACCTTTAGATACCTTTTAAGTATCCTGGGTGTATGTTCGCATCCACCCGCCGTAGCGGAAGCCCAGTTATACCGCTGTGCATTCGGACCATGCTGTTATTAGTTTACATGCCTATAGACACCTAGTCCAGGATGCACCACGCGGAGGACGAACAGTCAAGAATATCACCATCATTGGAAATTGAGACTTTATAAGCATTACTCAAATCCTCGGAATCATTAGCATCCCAATAAACAAAAATGCATAAAAATTATCCAAAACTGAAAATTGTAAGCGTCTTCGTAAATAAATTCAACAAAACTATATGCTAAAATATTGACTTTTAAGAATGTACAAACTATCAAATCAATACAAAATAAAAATTGATAACCTACCCCCATTGGTCATAAGAATTGATATTCCAAACAACTCCCTGTACGAATATTTTGTGTTCGTACATTGCAATCAAGGCACCCAATAAGAACGGAGTGAGTTTCGTAAAAACAATTGTATTGGTAGGCCGATTACCCTTAAAGCTTTTGTGCAACGAAAGTGCTTCCAGTTGTGTCCCAACAACTCCGGATGCAAACAATTCTTTGTGCACTTCTTCGCGTGTCTTACCCGTCATCAAAGCTTCTGTTTGAGCCAATATATTGGACAATAAAATCTACATTGATAATAATAGTTGACATTTATACAAATGATTACATTGTCCAAAACTTTCAAAAAATAAGAACATGCTATATATATATATATATGGTCTAGCGATATAGCGCTCATTTATTTAATGTTATATTGTATAATGAACAAGTTCCAAATGATTGGCTGCAAGGAGTAATTGTTACTCTTCCCAAAAAAGGAAGTCTGAACGATTGCAATAATTGGCACGGAATAACTTTTTGTTTGTTCCTGGTAAGGTGTTTTTCAAAGTAATTTTAAATCGTTTAAGTAATGCGGTAGATAAACATCTTCGAGAAGGAAAGGAAGAAGTTATTTTGAACAAATACTCATCCTCCGTAACATTATTGAGCAAAGTCATGAGTTTCAGCAATCACTTACAATCAATTTTATTAATTTTATGAAAGCTTGTGACATGGTTTATCGAGAATCTTTATGGAAAATCATTAAGTTTTACGGAATACAGTTAAAATATGTTAATATTATGCGTTCGCTATACCAAAATTCAAGTTGTTGTGTTCGAACAAAAAGTGGTCATACTGCTATGTTCGAAATTATCACGGGAGTACGTCAAGGATGTATTTTGTCACCGTTTCTGTTTCTTCTGGTAATTGATTTTATTAAGACTCGATCCATGAATAATTTGTCTTATGGTATCAAATAGAACCAAGGCAGATCAACAAATTTGGATTTTGTAGATAACATTGGTCTACTCAGTGAAACTCCAGAAATGATGCAAAATATGACAATACGTTTAAGTAATATCAGTTCTCGTATTGGCTTACGGATTAATTGTTCAAAGACAAAAGTGTACTAAGTCAAACAATGATTTGCCCATCAAAATTAGTGGACAAAATATTGATACTGTTGATTCCTTTACATATCTGTGAAGCATCATTGGTAAAGCCGGAAAAACCGAAATTGATATTAAAACCAGACATGTCAGTCTTCCATAGACTCAAATCAATATGGTCATGTTTTTCCATTCTCATGAAGACAAAACTTCGTTTGTACGCATCAATAATCATTCCTAAGGCAATATATGCGAGTAAAACGTCGAAGCGAACAGATAAGATTGATAGATGGTGGATGTTTTTCATCGCCGGTGTCTTAGAAGTATTTTAAAGATTACTTGGCGCAATCACATTTCAAATGATGAAATCATAAAAAGAACTGACTCTCGTTTACTCCATGACATTATTACAATTAGACAAAGAAAATTACTTGGTCAAATTCTACGTTTACCGCCCGAAAGACCAGCAAGAACGGTTTTGGAATGGACAATTGTAAATGGTGAAAGAAAGGTTGGTAGACCACAGATAACTTGGTTAAGAACTATTCGAGAAGATCTAATTGAAATGAATGTTTCATGAGATCAAGCAAACCGTTTGGCAGAATGTTCAAATACATGAAAACATTTTGTTATCTCAGGTTCTTTTTAAATTACGATATATATATATATATATATATATATATATATATATATATATATATATATATATATATATATATATATATTAGTGAAATGCTAATGATCCTCAAGATTGGAGTAATGTTTATAAAGTCCAATGATGGTGATATCCCTGACCATATGTAGCCGTTAAACTGAGAACCATAATCTTATCAATGTTTGCGAATAGTGGCGCCATCATACGGATGCCATTTATCAGTTAAGAAACGTTGTTATTTTCCTACGTTTCTTACATTTACAAAATCAACAAAGTTGTTCGTTTAATACGTTGTACAAATATAGAAATAATCAGATGACTAACGCACAAATCACAATGCATGATCCATTAAACCTTGAATTCTGTGTAATATTACATTCTTAATAATTAAACATACTAAAAGGACCAAGTTAGCAGAGGTGGTTAAGATACTGCACACGTCGATAAGTGGACATGTATTTGACTAAAACCACCAAAACTAAATGACTAGTCTAGAGCTTCGCTAAATATCCACTAGCTGAAAACGCGTTTCACAACAAAACATCTAAGCAAAATTTCTAGTGGCACACAGTTGGGACTCCATAAATCTAATCTAGCTAAAATACCTGCTTAAAAATCCTACTGTTTTAAAAAAATATAGATTTTATTTTTGACTTTTTGGAAAGGTCGGAATTGAACTACCGGTACCAAATATAAACCCTCATTCAGCTTCGCTCACAAACTTTTGTTGTGAACCAGTTGAACAATAAGATCAGTATTAAAAATGTGTCACATACTTCATGATGCAAACCATTCTGCACTGGATTATGTGTTTGTATTGGAATCAAAAAGTCGGCCGGAATCAGACGAGTGCCTTGATGAATGAGTTGGTAAAAAGCATGCTGACCGTTTGTTCCCGGTTCGCCCCAAACAATAGGACCAGTAGCATAATTCACTTCTTTCATTTCCCGAGTCACAAATTTGCCATTTGATTCCATATCGCCCTGTTGGAAGTAGGCAGCGAACCGCGACATGTATTGATCGTACGGTAAAATGGCCTGTGTTTCTGCATTGTATACATTGACGTAAAGAATGCCAATCATGGCCAAGATTACGGGGATCTGTAATAAAAATAGGCATTTTCTTAGCATCATTTAATCAAAGAATAAAATAGTTGTACACCAGCCAATAAAAATTCTAATTATATTTGAAGGAATAAATAAGAAAACTAAGATGATGAAATAAGTAGATATTAACCATTAATACTTCAAATACTTAACTAAACAGATAGTGTAAGTAAGCTTTTCACTAATAGAATGGATGTCAGTTCTAAAAATATATACAGTAAACTTAAGTATGTACATACATCTAACAAAAATACAAAATCAACAAATAGTTTTAATAATCAAAATAGCAATTAAAGGAACATTCCCAATACTAAAATATTTTTCATCACCAAACATGTAAAATAAAAACTAACATTCTGAGCTAATGGAGCTTGTTTAAAATGATTGTCCATAGCATGTGCCCCATCCAACAACTTGTAAAAATTGTCCATACCTGTTTGGCAAATAAAAGGTAATTATTGACAAAACATATAATTTATTAAACAGTTTAAATGAAAACTATTTAAAATTACAACATACAACAAAAAATGCATAAATCGTACATTAGAATCGCTTTGGGATGTTAATGATCTTGAAGATTTGAGTAATACTTGTAAAGTCTAAATCTCTAATGATGATGATATTCCTGACTGTTCGTCCTCCACCTGGTGCATCCTAGACTAGCTACTGAAACGCATCTAGACTAATAACAGCAGGACCCGAGTACACAGCGGTATAATTGGGCTTCTGCTATGGCGGGTGGGTACGAACATACATACTTAAAAGGTATCTTAAGATACACGTATACCATATGTAGCTCATGGGCTAATGGAGATAACCCTAACAAAAAATCAGGCGACTTCGTCAATTTTTGCGAAACAGTTGCGACATCACAAGGATGCCGTCTACCAGTCAGAAACCTTGTTATTCTTTTACGTTCGTTACGCTTATCAAGCCATCGAAGTCGATCGTTTATATGCCGTATATAAAGAATAATAAAGAGGTAATCACGTTATCGACCAAAATGGAATGAATGAATGACAATCGCTTACCAATGTACAATGCAATCGACAAGCCAATAGCCGACCAAAGTGAATAACGTCCACCAACCCACTGTAAAATTACAAATCATAAATGTTTTTAGTGGTACCAGTTTCATTTTAATGTAGAGAAAAATTACTATAATCAACTGTCGAAAAAGTTTAAAAATGTTAAACAATGCAACAATTCTTTGTTCATTGTTAAATTAAAACCATTAGACAGGTTAATTTTTGTAAAAATCTTTGAGATGCTAGTCTAAATTTCCAAAGTATGTGGAATCCCTGATTTAGTACTTTCAATTATTCTAGAGTTGAATCAACACGTATTAATGACCGAGTGCACATCAATATAGTTAAGCTTTTGGCCTTGGACAATGAAGTACAAAGCATATACTCAAAGTATTTTAAATACACTTTAAGATATACGTATATTGTAAGTGATCATTTAGTAAAAAAGGCAACTCAAATCCTTGAAAGTAGTAATGCCATGACAATGTCTGCTGTTCATCTTATGTAACAAATAAAATACGGTCATTCGATACACTCCACAAAAAAGTAAATATTGAGGTGGCAAAATTACCAGTTAAAATAAATATAAAAATCCTATTAAATGATATATATATATATAATATGTGAAAATTAAATACTCACATCCCAAAACTCGAACATATTATTCTCATCAATTCCAAATTTCTTTACTTCTGTCGCATTTGTTGATAACGCGACAAAATGCTTTGCCACGTGAGATGGCTAAAAGTCAATACATAGAGTATACATGTCCATAATAGATTAAATTTCAGTTATAACAAACTATAAAATTTATAAAATTTTCTAAGTTAATTTGTTTTCCAGATTTTGATAAAATTACCTTTTATATAAATCAATTACAAAACTATCATTACAGATAAACAAATTAAATCATACTAATTTACTGTTATTTGTTTAATCGCCGGGGTGGTCTAGCAGTACAGCGCTCGAATTCGGACCTCGGTGGGCATGGGTTCGAATCCCATCACCGGCACTAAAATTCGGGCCCACGTTTGGCTTCGATAAAATGTCCACTGCTGAAAGATGTGGGATGCTAATGATCCTGAGGATTTGAGTAATGCTTATAAAGTCTCAATTTCCAATGATGGTGATATTCCTGACTGTTAGTCCTCCACGTGGTGCATCCTGGACTAGGTGCCCCTATGCATCTAGACTAATAACAGCAGGGTCCGAGTGCACAGCGGTATAACTGGGCTTCCGCTACGGCGGGTGGGTGCGAACATACACCCAGGATACTTAAAAGGTATCTAAAGGTATACGTATACCATATGTAGCCCTTGGACTAAGGGAGATAACCCTAACAAAAAATCAGGCGGCCTCGTCAATTTTTGCGAACAGTGACGACGTCACAAGGATGCCGTCTACCAGCCAAGAAACTTTGTTATTCTTCCACGTTTGTCTACGCTTGTCAAGCCATCGAAATCGATCGTTCTACATGTCGTATAAATATGGGAAATAATGAAGAGGTGACCACGTCACCAACCAAAATGAAATGAATGAATTTGTTTTATCATAAATTTATAATGCATACTAAACTTACTTCATCGTTAAAATGTAAATAAAATTTTAAACGAAAAATTAATAACTTTCTTACATTTTTTGCACTTTCCAAAAACCATTGCTTTGCCGAATTTGCGTTTGTCATTGTTTCAATTGTCGTAAAAGTCTAAAAGATTGAATAAAATGTGAACAAACAAATTGCAAACTAAAACATCATTTTAGTTCCAAAAATATATACTACAATAGGATTACCTAAAAACTTAAATGTCAAATTCAATTATTTAAAGCCTGCATTAAAAAGAACTTAGTAGTATTTTTTTTAACGTATAATCGTATCGTAAGAATAACTTACAGTATAATTGTAGCATACCCCATTTCCAATTTAAGCTAATTTATATAAAATAACATTATTAAATACTTTAAATATTGACCAAATAACGTCCAGATTTAAACTCCATATACTGTCTGATTCCAAAACCAGAGTCAACCAGTCAATTTACAATATCTTCACCAAAACCTTCAATTATGTTTCATAAAGATAAAAATTTCACAAAACCAACCTTCATAAAAATTTAATGTTTATTGCTTAAATGTTTTAAAGAAAATATTTTCAACATGTTTTTTTACAAATTCCTATACACAATGGCTCATACTTACTGGCAATAATGTAACTTGAACCCACTGCCCATCCATCTACAAGTCTAGTCCAATGTGCCCATCACATAATTTTATTATTAAATATCAAAAACCATCTTAGACAACAAAAAATCACTACTGAAATAATCACACACTAATTAAAGTGTAACAACATAAACTTTGTAGATATTTTTATTGTAAAACGAAATTGTTTAAGTTGTAAAAGAAATTAAAAACATTTAACCATCAGATTTTATATTAAACTTACTTTTGACGCTATTATAAACAAAGTAGTTTCAGAATTGATTTTTTTAAGAGTTTCACTAATATGAGTGCCATCTATGTTCGAAACAAAATGTACTTTAATGTGCGAAGCGTAGGGTTTCAAACACTCAGTAACCATTACTGGACCCTATAAAAAATTTAAATTAAACATAAATTTATTGTTCAAATGTTGAATTAATAATATTCTGATAACATATTATTCAGTATATTATTTAAAACATCATCATCAGTAAGCACCAATCAAGAATGTTTCAAAGATACTAGAAACCATCTTATTGGTAAACTTAGTGAAAGTATCAAACTTTATTCAATCAATGTAATTGTGTAAAATTAAAATCGCTTACATTTACTTCAATTCTCACATCTGAATATATATATATATATAAATTACAAAAAACAAATGTGAAGCTAATATCAGAGGGGGGAATAATGTTAAATGCGTATAAACTAAAGAAACGCTTATATTCTCATGTAATCTCCAGTTTCAGTAACAGTAAAAATTCTGATTTCGTACTTCCGTGTAATATATCCTAGTCTTAGATTACATTGGAACAAAGATATGCCTATCTAGACTTCAACTTGAACAATAAAGTACAAGCATACGCTTAAAATATTCAAAAATGTTTTAAAGCAAACACAATAAATGTAGCCATTTAAAAAACTACCTCGATTTCCATATTTTTCCATCACTGCAGACGCGACAAAAGTTGTGACATTTTAAACATAATTTCCTAAAAATTACGATAAAATCTTACACATCGTTAGTCTCCATTTACAAAACACAATTTGAAAGAGGTGGTTAACGACGTAGTTAATTAAATGCTTTTCAGAATAATCTTCGTTATTTTGACTAAAACAATGGTTAAGTACTTAAGTTAAAATATACCTTCATGCCTCTAAAAACTTTTTAACAATTAAAGATTATTATTGAATGTTATGCAACCTTGAAATAAATGTATAAATGACACTAAAATCAACTATTATGATTATGATCGTAATCAGTACTATTATTATGAAGATTAAAATTAGATAATTCAATCTTCATCACCAGTAACGCTGTCTTCCATTCAATTAATTAACGTAGTACTCTTGACAGTAAACACTCAAGAAATTCCTTTTAAATCATAAATAAACTATAAACGATTTTGAGTAGGTTTCAAATATAAATATTGAACGACTATCTTTTTAATCTTTTAATAAAATAAAACTCACCAAATCAGATCCACCGATGCCAATATTCACAACATCCGTTATTGCTTTTCCAGTAAAGCCTTTCCAAGAACCTGATCTAACTGTCTCACAAAACACTTTCATTTTTTCTAATACAGCGTTAACACCAGGCATAACCTAAATTTCATAATTTAAAACTAAATAAATTTTACATCTTTTCCATCAACCATAATTGGTTTATTCGAACGATTCCTTAATGCAATATGTAACACTGATCTATTTTCGGTAAAATTGATTTTTTCACCCATCAACATTTGATCCCGAAAGCCTTCAACATTACTATTTTTAGCCTAAAAACATTATTAATAATAATAATAATTCACAAGGGACATGAGCTGATCAAATTTTTCGCTATCAATTAAGTTTTTAGAAAAATCGACCAAAATTTCACCATCTGGAAAACGAAGTGATCTACTAAATTTTTCAAAACGATCTGGATTATTTGTAAACAATTCTCTCATTGACAAATTAACTTTTTTAAAATCCTGTAAAAACTTTTCTAAGGCAGACATTCTGGAAAACGATAATGTACGTGACAGAAAAATATTTTCAAAACGAAGCAATGAAAAACCTTTAACTATTACCTCAGTTTGGATGAATTTAAACAAATATAATAAACATTTAAAAATATTTAAGTTCAAATTGTAATTTATATATATAAATATTTTTTTATCATTAAAAAAATATTTAACAAGCATTAATTAATTAATTTTGGTTATATATACATTAAAATTTTTCACACAAATTTTTTTAACATTGGAAATAACACATTTACTATATTGTGTCAATTATTAACAAAATTTGTTACGATACATTATTTTTAATATCTTATAAAAAGTTTGCTCTTAGTGTTTTTTGATTTTTGATTTTCACTTTTTAAATAATTTTCTAAAAATATTCCAATAAAAATTATAATTATTCTGGTTTTTAAAATAGCTTAAAAACCACCTGTATCGATCAAATGACATTGCCGATTGTTTTATAAACGAATATTTGTTTATTATTTATCAAAACGGATAATGTTCAAACACTAATTAATAAAAGATTATCCAAGAATTGCTGTTTTTAATTTAAAAGTTTTGGTTTAATAAACACATTAAAAATAATTTGATTTCTATTAACGGTTTTTTAACTTTACGATTAGACTGTAGTTTTAAGCTCAAAACTCGTGGTTGTTTGTTAACATATGTCAGTCAAAACTTTTGTAGCAACCTACAATTTTTTTAATATTCCAAAAATGTATTAAATGTCTGGGAGTTAATTGTAAGCGTAAGTTTTTTTATTTTATAAAAATATAGACACTTATATATCCACATCAGTTAAGGCATGTGATACATATAACATCTTAGAATATCCCATTACCATTTGTGATAAAAATTTAATTATAACTAGAGATTTTAATCGTTTTAATGTTATTATGTTTTATACTAGGTTTAACTATTACTGATAATTTTTTTACTGGAGGTGACTCACAGTTAGATTTTTTACTAATGCCTTACAACGGCAATTGTTAACCGTTATATAAAAAAAAATTATAAAATTTAATGATCATAATTTGAACCAATAGATATAGTTTTAGTGTAAATGTGTCCATTTTCAGTAAAAATGTCAATAAAATTATAGCAGCTAATAGAAAATAAGTTTTTTATTATCTGCTGATGATAGAAAAAATGGACAGTATATTGAAATAAAATTGTTATTTTGAAAAAAATGCAGTTTTATTTATTTATTGAAGATGTTAAATTATTAATTGTAAATATTATAAAAATTATTGCAGTAACATTAAAATGTTTTATTGAATGTAAATTTTCTATTTTGTAGAAACACTATTAGTAATGCACGTACTATTATTAGTTAATTTAAAGCATTATTGTGTATAATTTTTGATTCCAATCTGTTTTTACACATTTTATTTACTTAATTTATAGAAATAGTTGACAATATTCCGATTATTCACGTGTCATATTAACGACAGAAAGAAATTAGCTTATAACTATTGCATAGAATAAACAATATATACGTGAACTAAAATTGATAAGGTATCACAACTGTAATCAATTTTTACTTTTGACTAACGTTTTCACTGTAATAAAATATATGCAGTTCAGAGTAATTACATAGGTCTTTTATAGATAATAGTATGTACAGTATAGGAGGCTCTATATAAACTGATATAATGTATAATAAAATCAATAATTTATTTGCATTTGTTGGAAAAAACGGCACATACACAGCTTTTAATTACATAATTTTGTTTGACGTGAGGAACACAGAATAATGCAAAATCGTATTTTTGATAATGTACAAATTATTACAAGTTGCTAAATTCTACAATTTGATATTCATAAGCAATAGAAAAGTTATTAATTTTTTTCATTTAACTGAGGGATTGTTTTTATATATTATATTGTTTTTAATTCGGTGCAATTTTTGTATAGTATAACTTCACTATTTTTAACACTATATTCTTATTATTTATATTTTAAAAGAGTTTTCTATTTGGTTTTTGTTAATAATACTTGTAAATTCTCATTCATTATTAAATTATAATAAAAATTGCCATATATTTAATTTTTAACTAGAACTTCATTATCGTTGTTGTTTTGTAATTTAAGCTCACAAAATCAACTTTTGTTTTATGATTAAATAAAACAACTTTGTTACCAAAACTTTTTTGATTTATTGTATATGCATTCAATAGCACTACGATAAAATGGGATGTAAATTGATAAATTAATAAAGAGAATAGCTTATACTCTACATATATTGCATCAAACAATATTTTATTAATACAGTGAGTTGATGTCACAGAACTACAATCGATAAGTGTATTACTAATGTTATATGGTTCAATACAAACAGCATGATGTTTTGACTACAGTGATTTTATTTCAGATAAAAATGAAGGTCGTTTGTCTAAGCCTAAAATATATACTGCCCTGGAATGATTACATTCAGATGACACAATGTGAGAATAAAAAATTTAAAAAGTGGTTTATGATCAATAAATAATATTACATAGAAAAAATATACACTTGCATCACTGATTATTTGTACTAATTGTTTTTAAACCAATTAAAAAAATTTTTATTTTTGTTTAATTATATAAAAATGTAGTCATTTTAGAGGCAATTAATAAAAAATACATATTTCTAGTGTAAAAATATTAAAAAGAAAACAATTGTGTATAAATTGTAAATTAATGATTATAATTAAAGTAGATGTTATCTATTTACCAATTTTTTTCATAAAATTTGTGGGGTTTCTAGATTACTAATGCCTATAATAAACTAGGACAAGTGATTATATTTCATGAATTATGCTGGTCTTTGTTACAATGTAATAAGTGCATTTAACTGAATCTGCATTTTACTGAGAGTCCTATTAGGATGTTTCCTAAAATAAGGGATAGTTATATTATTAAATACCTATTTTACGGTAGAATTTAATAACAGTATCATTAAACTAGACTAAAATGTTATTTTTACATTATCACATAATGTGAGAATCACATAAAATACCCATTATGTGCTTAGCCGTCAAAAATGTTACACAAGCTTTTTGATTTACCAATAAACAGTTAACTACTGTACAAATAATAATTGCAGGTGTGATCATTGTTTAAAATAATTTTAGATTTACTTACTTCACCTATTTCCTGTCTCATGGACTCGTTTAATGTATCATAGTGTTAAAATAGGATCAATAGATTTTTTATTATTAATAAAAATAATGTTATTGTGATTGTGATTATTATTATCAAAGCATAGCATAGGCGTTAATATTCCATTTACGTACAAATAGTATTTAATGTATTCCGTTTGGACATTTTGTCTACTTAACCTGGAATGGAAATCACCATTTTACAAAAACATTTTCTGATTTATTGTATGGACATTGCAATAGCATAGTTACCAAAATTATTGAGTTGTTTACTTAATAACCATAATGTGACTATAGTTATACTCACTAAAGTGATCAATGTGCGGTATATTTAACTGTTAATAAATATTGTTACTACGACAAAAGTAATGTTATTTGGTAAAATGAATCGAAAGAATTGCTTATACTTTACCTACATCAGGTCAAACAATTTTTTTATAACAAACTAGGTCGATCCTTATAGGAGCTGAGATCGATAAGTATATTACAAGTGTTATTTTGAGGGATTAGTACAAACAATTATTTTAGGGTTGTTTCTTTAATGCAAAAGTACAAAAGTAATGGATACATAAAATATCCGATTTTGGTTACTTATTCAAAAAAAAACTAATAAATATTGCACTAATTCCCACTACTATTGTACACTAACTACTTTATTGGTACAAAAAAAAGGCTATTTATTCAAGTTTTATTACACGCGTTAACTTAGAACATTAATTAAACCACTAAACAATTTCACATTTTTAAGATAATGCGTTACTCTTATTCTAACAATCACAAATGTTCCTTAATTTTTGTAATAAACAAAAAAGAACACAATATAATAAAATTTATTTGGATTACATTACAAAAAAATACAAAATAATTTCTTATCTGCAAAATTATTTACCAAAACGTAAGCCTATTTATACAAAATACAGAAAACCCAAAAAATGTGGCTTTGTTCAACAACCCATCGTGCATTTTTTATTGTACACTTGAAGTGTCGCATAACTGATAATCACTTATAAGACTGCAAAGTATAGATAAATTATATTCTCACTTTTTGATATCAGTATTTTAAAACTGATATTTTAGGGAATTTTTTATACAATGCTTTTTCATCAGCGTGGTAAAAACTGATTGCAGTATACTTTCCATTGTTATCTTGTTTGCATGCTACTGATCCCTCTTCCTTTAAACAAGACAGCGCTTTTTTAAGGTTTACAATTTCTAAAAATTAAGTTAAATCTTATCATACTGTGACTCAATTTCTACTGAATATTATACAAATCTCTCGTTGTGATTTTTTTTAAAAATTTGTCACGGGCATATACCTGAGTTTGGGAAATAGGGCATTTTTGCATAATAATTTTAATTCAAATTCTTTATCCTTTAATATCCTTTTCCTGTTAAGATCTAAAACAATTTCTTTACTAAAACATGTGTGTTTGTGCTTTAAATTTGGTGCGGTTATAACATATTTATTGTCTTTAAGTCTAACCGTAAAACGTGTAGGACAATTTAAATTTTTACTTCTACAAAAAATTACAAAAAAATGAAGTTACTTAGTCTTACGAAGGCCTGTGCTTTCTAATTTTTACTTTTGATAAAAAATACATCAGTAAAAAATTTTGACGTATGAAAATCTTTTACCTTATACACGGTTTTGTCCAAATACACAATGATAAAAACGCTATTGCAAAATGAGGCAAGAGCAAAAAATGTACATTTAATACTGCTCAAAACATCCAAGTACGGCTCAATTTTAAAATGAACCAATCAAAGAGCAAAACCAACATACAATAAAATTTACTCAAATTTTGACAAATTAAGAATTATATAAAGTCCGACATTTACTCTCACAACACTATGTTGCCAAAAGCATGGCCCTATTATCAGTGTCTGATCATTGAATTGTTCAAATTTTTCCGAAAATATATTCCAAACTAAATTATCTTAAATTTTTAAAACCTACTACCAAATCATATATTTATGTAAGAGATCCCACACAAATTAACATTAATTTGCTCAACAATGCATATTTGCAAAGCAACTTGCATATAATCAATACACTCAATTTGAACTAGGCTACTAAACATTTTGTTAACATTTTGAGTAAAACATACAAACTTTTCTTTAAGCAAGAACCTTAAACAACTGACATTACTTTTTCAAATTAAAAAAAAGTACTTAGGTTAAAAAAGAAGGAACAGCCGGAGTGGTCTAGCGGTACAGTGCTCAAATTTGAATATCGGTGGGCATGGGTTCGAATGTCACCACTGGCACTAAAATGCGGCCCAAGTTGGGCCTCGCTAAAAATGTCTGCTGTTGAAAAATGTTTTTCGTAAAACATTTAAAGTAATAAACATAAAATAAAAATAAAATAAATAAATAAATACAAGTTAAGATGTTATGATGAAGTTAAAATTTAAAATTAATTAATTAACATGGAAAAAGGTTTCTGGATAAATGTACGAATAAAACCTATTTTTCTAACAGCAACCCAAAAATAATTTGAAAGAAAATATTTTTTTTTAAAAAGATTAAACGATTAATTAATAATATAGCATTTTGATCAAAAATAACTTTTTAAATGTCTGTAATAACCCTTAACTAGCAATATAACTGAATAATATCTGCTAACTAAATTAGTTAAATCTTCATCAATAACAAACGCTTTCAATTCATTTATAGAATTTGTGAAAGTCTTATTAAAATTACCAAATTTTTTATTGCAAATTTTTGTACTTTACCCGGAATATTCACTGTACAAGACTGAGAGTAAAATATATACAAACTTGTTTCTAAATTTGGATTACTGTTACTAACGTCTACAAGTTTATTAGTAACTGCCTCCAAGTTTAATTAAAGTTTTCATAAAGCTATCTCCTGTTCCAATCTTTTAATCCTTCTTAACTTAACAATACTATTAGAACATTTATTTATTATACAATCAAACACATGATCATTGGAAGGGCAATTCACCATTATTACTGGATGCCCATTGATATTTTGAAGACCAACATCCAAAAGTTTGATATCCGAATGACGTATGTTATCTGCTTTTAAAAATGTATGTTTTGGCATTTTGGTAGAAGTTACTGACAGTGGTTTTAGGTTTGAATACCAAAAAATCGGCGATTATTAATATTTAGCAAAACTGTACATCAATTTAAGCAGAACTAAATTTTACATTCCAATGGCTTGGTAGTATTTTGAATTGAAATTCCAACAATTGATAAATAATGACTTTGGGCAACATAACTAATCAAGTTACCGACAAATATTTTGAACTCGAAAAATTTAGTATGATTTTTAATACAGAATATTGACAATATTTATATAAATTTTATTCATACAAAATTGGCTGATGAGTACTTGAAAATTATTCTGTATTGTTTTAGGCAGTAAAACTGTACAGCGCTCGAATTTGGACCTCGGTTTGAATCCCATTACCGGCACCAAAATACGGGCCTATGTTCGGATTTACTAAAATGTTCACTGCTGAAAGATGTTTTTCGTAAAACATTTGAAGTAGCAAACATAAAATTAAAAAAAAATAATATGTAAAAAACAATAAAAAGGTTATTAATTGCTTTGGTGCCAGTTGGTGTAGACCGTGCAAAGCACTCTCTCCTAAATACAAAAAATTAAAGAGCAAGTATTCTGATATTGATTTTGTTAAAATCATTTTTGATAAATTAACGGTAATTACAAAATTATTACATTATTAATATACTATTAGGATATAGCTAACAATTATAGCATAAGTGTAATGCCTACTTACATTTTAATAAAATCGGGAAAGCATGTTGATGTAGTTATCAAAAGCGATATTAATATTATTGAAAAAAGTTGCAAATAGGTATTTGATTTTTGTAAAATATTACTGCACCCAATTCTATAAAAAGTATAAATTATACATTTTGTAGTTGTAAAAGTATTCAATGGGTTTTGTGGTTGGGCTCAGTGTTTAGATTTATTGCGATTGCTTGACATCAGCAGTAATTATGTCATTTTAGGATTGTTGGTTTTTCATGGTTCTGTAGTATACATAAACTTGGTTATTTAGTTTATTCTTTTTGTTGGTAAAGTAATTATTTTTATTATTTGTATTTTTGTACATATCAAACAATCGACTTTGATAGCTTAATAAACTTACGAATGTAACAGAATAACTATGATTTTTGGTTAATAGATGATATGCTTTTAACTGTGTCACTATTTTTATAAATAGACGAAGTTGTATAATTTAGAGTTATGTCTCTTAGTCCAAAAACTATACATCTTGTACGCAAACGTTATGATACCTACTAAATATGCTAGGTGTATTATTGAACTCACCCGTTGAAGAGGAAGTGCAGTTATATTGTTGTGTTGGTCTAGGTGTTTGAGAGCACCTAGTCCAGGATGCACCACATGGTGAATATTATTGGAAGATGAGCCAAGTATAATTTAAATCCTTATTTTTATTATTATCTCTGTTTGGTAAAGAAAACACATATAAATAAGGGTTGTCAATTAATTATTAATGGATGACAAAGACAGGCCCTCATTATTGTGTTAACAATGTATCTTCAAAAATGAATTTTTAAAACAAATGTAACAAGTGTGAGGGTTGAATTTAATCAATAAATGGAAGTACTAACATTTATATTGATTTATGATGCGGTTTCATTCTGTTAGAATTGTTTTCAGCTATATATGCTGATAGATGCTTTCAAACAGCATTATCGGAAGTGAATGCTGCATACAAATTTTCTAGTTCCTCAAAGTTTTTATTATTAGGATTTTATAAATCTCTAAACGTAAATGCAGCAACTTTAACTCAATGGAGTACCTTGGAGTATGTAATGGCATTTAAATTGATTTACTTATATAAAAATGTATATGCTTGTTGCTAACCAAATGCGTAATATATTAAGTTGAGGAATGTTTTCGATTTGCATTTGAACTCCAAATGTTCCATGTAAATGTCAATTCAGTAACTTCAGGAGGTCAGTGCTGGAAAAATGGTGAAATACGTTATTAATGTATAATCTTTCGTAAAACGTGCTGAAGCTAGTACATCCCAGCATTAAAGTACGAAAAGGAAATGTTGCTCATTTTAACCAGACGCACTTGAAAAGTTGTAAAATTGTAGAAGAAAGTGATTGATTATCTACATACGAGAAAACAAGTTAATGATGCATGTAGGTAATTTGGTTTGTGATTGGTGAGGTTCAATAGTTTGGTGGGTGGTTTAAACAGTACTACTGGTTTACGATGATTCAGCTAGGTTTAGATTAAGAGTTGATGTGTTTCTTTTAATTAATGCTCAAGTTCCGATAAGAAAGTTCAAAAAATCTACAGATTAAAATTTGTCAATTAGTTTCAAAAAGTGTTCGTACTTTCTTATTTTTGATTATAATAATAAACATCGGTTGTATATAATAATTGTATAAATAACCTATTCATGTAATTGGTGACGCATAGTCACCTCTTTATTATTTTCCATATTTGTACGGCATATTAAACGATTGACTTTGACGGCTTGATAAGCGTAACAACCGTAAAAAACAGCGATGTTTGTTGGTTGGTAGACAGTATCCTAGTGACTGCACTACTATTCGTAAAGTTTTACAAAACTGTTTGGTTTTATTTTATTAATATTTTTCTTAACCCGTAGGCTAGTGTGTATGCTTGCTCCCATTTGCTAAAGTGGAAATAGTTATACCGCTATGATCTCGGACTTTGCTGTCATGAATTTAGATACCTATTGGCACAGTCGTAGATGCACCACGTGGAGGACGAACAGTTAGGAATATCACCGTTATTACAAATCGAGACTATAAGCATTACTCAACTTTTCAGGATCATTAGCATCCCATACTGTAAATAAACAAAACAAAATAAATGGTTTTATTTAAAATTTTACACATTAAAAATTACTGTTGTTATAACTGGGCCTAAACAAAAGAATCGATCTTGCCAAATTTAAACTTTTAATGACTATGAAATTTAGTTCACTAATAGAATTGAATACAATCTTTCGTTTAAAGCTGTAGTATGCATTTTTGAAATAATAAATTAAGAAAATTAATAAAAACGGATTTTTGTTGCATTATTTCAAAATATTAATATATTTGAAATTAATTTTGAATAAATTATAGAATAATATGTTGACAAAGCATTGACTGTTTCAACAATGCCAATTATGTTTTTTATTTAAAAGTACATCTTTTGCTAAACTTTAATAAATAGTTTATTTTAGTTAATGCATGTTACATAATATTTACATGACTTTTTAAAATATTGCTAATGTCATATCCATAATACTTTCAAACATTTAGTTAAAAATTATTACAAACAACTCAATGCAATTTATTTTACTGATCATGCTCATTTATATATATATGTATATATATATATATATATATATATATATATATATATGTTACATGTCGTTAACACATGACCTTTATTTGAATTATTGTATTAATTTATTTATTCAATGTTAACACTATGTTGCTGTACTTTATTCAAAGTACATTTAAACTACATTAAAATTGCAATGCAAAAGCTGAAATACTGTAATTATTAATGTTAAGCGCATAATAGTAAAACACAATTTATGATTCATAGGTTGTTGTTAAATATTGTTTAAATAATTGTTAAAATCAATCACGTTAAATGTGCTTTAATTAAACTGCTAAAGCTAATAATAATAATTAGTTAAAACATTAGTTTCCTTTTTAAAATACCAAATGAAAATGGAGGTGTTATTTAAGTACAAAATTAAAATAGATAACATTTTCTATTAATCAAAGGTTCATATAGAAAAAATAAAAGGTGAGTAAATTAAAATATGACCTGTATTTAAGATAAAAATTTGTTTATATGTATACTGCATTTGATTAAAAACAATTAAAAATTGTCATACGAGAATTGAAAAAACATTCTTGTTTCTTAACAAAAAACAGATAGAAAATTTGCAGATATTTTTTTAAATTCTTTTTTTGTAGCTTTTCCCTTTTTTATGAGGGGTCAATGTTTTTGGTTAGCATTCTTTATCTGGTTCTGTCTTTAACGTCATTTTTTGTTAGTCCTTTACCTTTATATCGGCTTTTGAACAATTCAACCACTTTCTCTTTGGTCGGCCACGTTTCTTCTACTTTCCACTTTTAATGCCATTATTCTCTTTGTAACTTAGTTTCCTTTTCTACGTAGAATATGGCCGTACCACCTTAACTTTTATTCTCAAATTTTCTTATGAGCTTTGATAATTTTCAGTTTTCCTCTAACCACTTTACTTTCTATTCTACCTAATTTAGACACTTCCAACGACCATCAAAGCATTTTCATTTTTACTGAATTTAGTTTTTCTCTTGGGATTTTTTAATACTCCACGTTTCCGATCCGTACACCAAGGCCAGTTTTACTGCGGTCTTAAAAATTTTACCTTTTGTCTTTACTGTTATTTTTCTGTGGCACAGAACCCCTGTAGGTTTCCTCCAGTTATACCATCCTGCTTTTATTCTTTGCGCAATCTCTGAATTCAAATCTTCATTATCTTCTAGCAATCAACCAAGGTACTAAAACCTTCTCACCCTTCACAGTTCTTGGTGCTGCATTTTGATTTTTTTACCATTTTTTTTGTTGTACTCATATACACTGTTTTTTTCTTGTTAATTCTTAATCCTCGATCCTCCAGTGCTTTTATCCACTGCTCTAACTGTCTTTCCGAATCTTTTTCTTTTCTATTGCATAAGACAATGTCATCTGTAAATAGTATACACAATAAAGATTCCATCTTAATAATTCTTGTAAGCACGTCAATAACTAGATCAAACAAATACGGGCTTAGTGCTGAACCCTGATGTAGACTAACTTTTAGTGAAAATTCATCAGTCAGCCCCATACTGCTTTTTACCAATGTTTTTGCGTCATTGTACATACCTTGAACAATCTTCACGTACTTTTTAGGATCACCATTTTCTCTCATGCTTTTCCACATTTTTTGTCTCGAAATCCGATCGTATGCTTTATCTGAATCAATAAACACCATATAAAATCCTTTTTCTTTTTTTTGTGTTTTTTTATTGTTGTTCTAAAAAAATAGATTGCATCACTTTTACCACGTTTAGGCATAAATTTAAATTTTTTTTGTCCGATGTTTGTTTGTTTTCGGATTCTTTCATTAGTAATTTTCTCCCAAAGTTTTAGAGTATATACAATAAGCTTTATACCCCTAAAGTTACCACAGTCCTAAATATTTCCCTTCTTCTTGTAAATTGACGTGATAACATTTTTTCTCTACTAGTCAGGCATTTCTCTTTGTTCTATATTGAATTTAGCAGTTTAGTTAATCAGTCAATTCCATAGTTTCCCAAACATTTTCTTATAGCTGCAGATACTAATTATAAATATTTTCAAGCTGTGTTCTGTTTTAAACCACATTTTAGGTGTATTTAAAAAAGAATGCATTGTTTGGTTAATTCCATTTAATCAAAAGTTTTTTTGAATAAGTAATGTGCATTTAAAATACATATAGTTTTATAGTGGTTTTATCAAAAAGAGAAAGCATTTTTGGAGGTTAATTAACTACGAAAGTAATCCGCAAATAATTTTGTATTTTTTAATGTTCTGCGTAATGTTTATATTTAATATATTTTTTAAACTAATTTTTTGGGCTATTTTATAAGTACGTAAAAAAATTACAATTATAATAATTTCTGGTTTTTTGCAGTTGCTTGGAATGTTCTTATATTTTGTATAATTTTGGAATTCAAAATTTCAGATATCAAGTTTTTATTAACAATGTATTTATTTTTCTTATAATGTGTTTATTAGTTGTTATTTAATATTTTTCTTGTTTGGAGTAAGTTGTAAAAATAAAATTTTGTAAATACATAAGACCTACACGTAGTAGTTACTGCAATAACTGCAAGATTTTAATTGTTTTTTATGTGATATTTATTCGCACTGCAATTGCATTACAAATGGTTAATAATCTAATGCTAAGTATTTTATAAATTAAGTTGACAAAAATTGCTTTATTACAAGTTGTATATATATTTTATTAGCATTAAATACATTGTTTTCAACAGTTATTATAACAAAATATAATTATTCGTACATAATACTCGATTTTATTTAACGTATATTTGCTACATGTTGTACGCAATTTATTGCTTTACTGTAAGAACATCTACTAATTAATAAAAATTTAGTCAATCGACTTTTTGGAAAAACGTTTTCTACAATTTTGGGTACTTTTTTATCGTTAGTAGTCACAATTACCCATATTTTATAGCTCAACATCAACCTACTTATCCCATTCATCCTATTATGAGTTAGAAAAAATACATGGGTTACAAATTACTAGGAGTTCTTTTTATACAAAAAAATTGTTAATAAAATTAAATCAATAAAAATCAAGTAGTGTAAAGTGGTAAAGGGATGAGATTTTTAAAAAATGTAACCTAATTTTTTTATTAAATCAAATAATTAGATAAATGAGATCAAAAGATTATGTAATATGAGGCATATGCTCTACGCCACCTAAAGCGGCAAAAAATAAATAATTCTTATTAGTCAATCTTATTAATTGTAAGTGCAGGGAACGTATATTCAAAAATCACATGCATTATAATATGCATAAAGGGGCATAATATTTTTTTGAAAATGTACTATAGTTAATAGGATGCTAATATAACAGTATACATTAAATGTGAATGACTTATGTGTTAACAATACTCTGGATAAATGGTCACAAAAAAGAATGGACAGATTAAGAACAATTGTAATTGAATAGATAAAAGATTCATGATTTGGATAGGCTTATGTAAAGGTTACTTTAAACTTTATTGGGATTAGATAATAACCTTGCTAAATACGGCAGATATGAATTTAAATACACATTTGTTCTGTACGTAGAGTAAATATGTGTATTGAAACGCATGAAATTCGTTAAAAATTGTTGACTTTTTATAACCGCTTTTTTCGGGACTGTAACAATTTTGGAAGTTTTTTACAATTCTGCAATTTTATCTCTGTTTATAGAGCTAGTTAAAATTTGTTTTAGTAAAGAGTATATTGAGGGCAAACATAGTTTTAACCTTTGTATACTTAACTTATTTGGACCTAATAAAGTAGTGGATTTGGAATTTTGTAGCATCTTTGTAAGATTATATATTGGTATTATGATATCAGGTTTATCATTGATGTTTAAGTTATGCAGTTAACTAGTTTTACATTATTGTTGTAAATTTGTTTGTTTATTAACTTTTTTATACCAGACAACCCGAGTTCTTCAATTTTACTTTAATCAGTTTTTTTAAAGGATACGTTTATAAACTTTTCAAACCAAGAGTTTAGCTCTTTTCTCACAGAATTATCTCAGTTTGGAATAGTATTCCAACATGAATAGTTAACCCTTTTAATTTACCAACTTTTAAAAAAATTATGACAATTATTACTTTTCTAATTATATCATTTAAATTAGGCACATTTTCTTAAATTTACAAACATTTTATGCTTTGATTTTCATTTTATTTACTTTCTATCTTACTTTTTCTAAAATTTAATAAGATAATAAAAAGAACTAAACTATTAAAAGATCTTGGACCTAATCAACTTGTTTACCATTTTGCAACTTGTAACCTGCAAAATGTGCATTAATTGAGTTCACATTAAGTGAGGTAAAATCAGCTTTCGTTTATCCAAAAATGTTATTAATATCATTCTATGTAATTTTGGGGGTTTTTGTTGTAGAAAAGAAAGTAGAAATTGTTAACACATTTTTAAAATAAAACTTATCTTATTTTTTATTTTAAATTTTAATTGTTTTGCTAAAAAACGGTTATTAGCTTTGTATGCTACCTCCTTTTGTCTGTGTAGTCTTTCTGGCTTCCTCGATGTGATATTGGTTGGTGTTATAAGAATTTTGATTTTGGGACGAAACCTCTCAAAATAATTTTTAAATAACGTAACAAAACCGTTTGTAACAATGTTTAAATTACAATAACTTTTATTAATAATACAGTGCCGCTCTAAAGTCATCTTCAGCTTCTCGAGATTTAAAGCTTTAAAACACTTCAGTATATGATCGCCACTATATCTCCAGTTTTAATTAATTGTTTTTAATGTTTTTTATTTAAAAAATTTTTTATTTATTTTTGTTAACTAATATTTTGAAATTGAAATCTAAAAGAAATTTTCTTTATTTAATTCGTGTACAAACCTGAAACGTGATAATGCTTATAATGTTTAAAATTAAAAATTAAAAATTAAATTAAATTTTGCATATATATATAAATTAAAATAATTTAATTTAATATAAATTAAAAACGTTATGTAAAATTGTTTGAATTTGCATAATTACCTATATATATGTACGTACATCGTGTTCTCACTAATTGTTGCGCTGAAGATGATTTATGTTAGCTCAGAGGTATGTTCTCTTTTGTTATAAAATCGAAAAATACCACACTATTTTTAACATAGAATATTGACTATTTATATAAATTTTATTTATAAAAATTCGATTGATTAATGTTTGGAAGTTTTTAAATTGTTTTTTTAGGGAGAATTCGACAAGATTCTGAAAGATAATGAAAAGGTTGTTATTTGTTTTACTGCCAGTTGGTGTGGACCGTGCAAAAAAGTTGCTCCTAAATACGAAAGTTTAAGTACTCAATTTTCGGATATTGTTTTTCTTAAAGTTGACGTTGATGAATTAGCGGTAATCATAAAAATCATTGTTTTATTAATATATTAGGATCTAGCTCAGAAATATGACGTAAGCGCAATGCCTACTTACATTTTCATGAAATCGGGGAAGAAGGTCGGTGAAGTTATCGGTGCCAAGATTGATGACGTTGAAAAAATGATAAAGAAATAGTAACAAATATTTTGATTTTTGTAAACTATCAATGCATCGCATTTTATAAAAGGTATAAATTACACATTTTGAAATTCTAAAGTATTTGATGGGTTTCGTGGTTGCATTCTGTATTTAGATTTATTGGGATTGTTATCAACTATAATTTTGTCACTGTTCGTTGGCTTTTAGTGTTTATGTGGTGTATAAATTTGAAATTAAGAACTTCAGGTCTTATTAGTTTGGACGTTTAATTAATTCTTTTTGTTGGTGACGTAGTCATTTTTAATATTTGTATTTTTGTACATATCAAACAATCGACTTTGATAGCTTAATAAACTTAACGAATGTAACAGAATAACTATGATTTTTGGTTAATAGATGATATGCTTTTAACTGTGTCACTATTTTTATAAATAGACGAAGTTGTATAATTTAGAGTTATGTCTCTTAGTCCAAAAACTATACATCTTGTACGCAAACGTTATGATACCTACTAAATATGCTAGGTGTATTATTGAACTCACCCGTTGAAGAGGAAGTGCAGTTATACTGTTGTGTTGGTCTAGGTGTTTGAGAGCACCTAGTCCAGGATGCACCACATGGTGAATATTATTGGAAGATGAGCCAAGTATAATTTAAATCCTTATTTTTATTATTATCTCTGTTTGGTAAAGAAAAACATATAAATAAGGGTTGTCAATTAATTATTAATGGATGACAAAGACAGGCCCTCATTATTGTGTTAACAATGTATCTTCAAAAATGAATTTTTAAAACAAATGTAACAAGTGTGAGGGTTGAATTTAATCAATAAATGGAAGTACTAACATTTATATTGATTTATGATGCGGTTTCATTCTGTTAGAATTGTTTTCAGCTATATATGCTGATAGATGCTTTCAAACAGCATTATCGGAAGTGAATGCTGCATACAAATTTTCTAGTTCCTCAAAGTTTTTATTATTAGGATTTTATAAATCTCTAAACGTAAATGCAGCAACTTTAACTCAATGGAGTACCTTGGAGTATGTAATGGCATTTAAATTGATTTACTTATATAAAAATGTATATGCTTGTTGCTAACCAAATGCGTGATATATTAAGTTGAGGAATGTTTTCGATTTGCATTTGAACTCCAAATGTTCCATGTAAATGTCAATTCAGTAACTTCAGGAGGTCAGTGCTGGAAAAATGGTGAAATACGTTATTAATGTATAATCTTTCGTAAAACGTGCTGAAGCTAGTACATTCCAGCATTAAAGTACGAAAAGGAAATGTTGCTCATTTTAACCAGACGCACTTGAAAAGTTGTAAAATTGTAGAAGAAAGTGATTGATTATCTACATACGAGAAAACAAGTTAATGATGCATGTAGGTAATTTGGTTTGTGATTGGTGAGGTTCAATAGTTTGGTGGGTGGTTTAAACAGTACTACTGGTTTACGATGATTCAGCTAGGTTTAGATTAAGAGTTGATGTGTTTCTTTTAATTAATGCTCAAGTTCCGATAAGAAAGTTCAAAAAATCTACAGATTAAAATTTGTCAATTAGTTTCCAAAAAGTGTTCGTACTTTCTTATTTTTGATTATAATAATAAACATCGGTTGTATATAATAATTGTATAAATAACCTATTCATGTAATTGGTGACGCATAGTCACCTCTTTATTATTTTCCATATTTGTACGGTATATTAAACGATTGACTTTGACGGCTTGATAAGCGTAACAACCGTAAAAAACAGCGATGTTTGTTGGTTGGTAGACAGTATCCTAGTGACTGCACTACTATTCGTAAAGTTTTACAAAACTGTTTGGTTTTATTTTATTAATATTTTTCTTAACCCGTAGGCTAGTGTGTATGCTTGCTCCCATTTGCTAAAGTGGAAATAGTTATACCGCTATGATCTCGGACTTTGCTGTCATGAATTTAGATACCTATTGGCACAGTCGTAGATGCACCACGTGGAGGACGAACAGTTAGGAATATCACCGTTATTACAAATCGAGACTATAAGCATTACTCAACTTTTCAGGATCATTAGCATCCCATACTGTAAATAAAAAAACAAAATAAATGGTTTTATTTAAAATTTTACACATTAAAAATTACTGTTGTTATAACTGGGCCTAAACAAAAGAATCGATCTTGCCAAATTTAAACTTCAATGACTATGAAATTTAGTTCACTAATAGAATTGAATACAATCTTTCGTTTAGAGCTGTAGTATGCATTTTTGAAATAATAAATTAAGAAAATTAATAAAAACGGATTTTTGTTGCATTATTTCAAAATATTAATATATTTGAAATTAATTTTGAATAAATTATAGAATAATATGTTGACAAAGCATTGACTGTTTCAACAATGCCAATTATGTTTTTTATTTAAAAGTACATCTTTTGCTAAACTTTAATAAATAGTTTATTTTAGTTAATGCATGTTACATAATATTTACATGACTTTTTAAAATATTGCTAATGTCATATCCATAATACTTTCAAACATTTAGTTAAAAATTATTACAAACAACTCAATGCAATTTATTTTACTGATCATGCTCATTAATATATATGTCACATGTAGTTAACACATGACCTTTATTTGAATTATTGTATTAATTTATTTATTCAATGTTAACACTATGTTGATGTACTTTATTCAAAGTACATTTAAACTATAATACAGTTGCAAATACAAAAGCTGAAATACTGTAATTATTAACGTTAAGCACATAATAGTAAAACACGATTTATGATTCATAGGTTGTTGTTAAATATTGTTTAAATAATTGTTAAAATCAATCACGTTAAATGTACTTTGGTTAAACTGCTAAAAGTAATAAAAACTATTATTTGATGGATTAGGTTACCTTTATTATTCCAAATAAAAATATTAGAATACCTAAACTGTGAGATGCATTCATATATATATATATATATATATATATATATATATATATATATATATATATATATAAGGGGGTTACAGTTGAAGTTTAATTTCATACAATTCATTAACATGCACTAACACGCACGTTACGATCATCCTTAGGTTGATGTAGTGAATATCTGTTTTCATATGTAAACAGATTGGAAGTTTGAGAATTAATTAGTACTTCAAAACAATTTTTAAAGTCAAGTTGATGTTTAGTTCATAGTAAATGAATAATAATAATAATAATCAATGACTTGCCTCTAGACTTAGATAGGGATATGTGTTTCATTCCGCAATATTATTATTATTACCATTATTATTAATATTACCATTAATATTATTACCATTATTATTATTATTATTATTATTATAGTATTGTTATTATTATTACTATTATTTTTATATTATTATTATTATCACCATTATTATTATTATTGCTATATTATTATTATTATTATTACCATTATTATTATTATTATTATTGCTATATTATTATTATTATTATTATTATTATTATTGTTATTATTATTATTATTACCATTGCTTCGGAAACTTTGGTAGAAACAACTTTTAGCACATAAAATTACGAATAATAGCAAAGCACTAGTAACAATTATATATAGTAAAAAGTAACATAACCTGTGAGATTTTATTTATTATTTATCTATTTATTTTATGTTTGCTACTTTGATTGTTTCATGAGAAACGTCTTTCATCAGTGAATATTTTAGCAAAGCCGAAAGTGCGCCCGCATTTTAGTGGGCCGGTGATGGGATTTGAACCCCCATGCCCACCGAGGTCCGAATTTGAGCGCTGTAACGCTAGATCACCCCTGTATCTGTTTAGCACCTAATTTTTTAAAATGACCTTGTCATTTGCCGACCAAAGTGGTTGTTATTTTGTTACTCAACTGATTTACACTTACTCTGTATTGATTTTTTTGTTGTGGTATGTATGTATGTACATTTTGAATGTACTTCTAGTGAGACATTAAAGTTTATGTCAATAATAATAATAATAAACAGTTTTTAAAATGTCAATACGAATGTATGTTGATATTAAACTGCAAAATCAAATTAACATCTAATATGTACTAAACCAGTCATTACGGTTTATTAATCACGTAATTTAAATTAAAACGGTGCATTATTTCATAAATTAAATCACATTGAAGAGGAAAGCATATTATGCAGCATTCAAAAATCAGTCTTACGTCATTGAATAAATCGATAAATTAATTAAAAGTCGAATCTTTACTATTGAAAGTTAAGAGTGGGTACTTTAAACATTGAATCATTAACTGGTTGAACTAATAGATAGAGGAGGGCTGAATATACTATGCTTCCAAGAGACGAGATGAGAGAGTAGGAAAGCGAAAGGTCTGGCTAGAGAGCATAAACTGCTGTATTGTAGGGACTCAGAAAGAAATGGTGCAGCTATTATTTTATCCAACCAGACAGGAGATAACCTAGTTAACGTTAAAAGGTTTAGCGAAAGAGAAAATCAAAAAAATATTTATTTTATTTTATGTTTGTTATTTTGAATGTTTTACGGGAAACATTTTTCAGTAGTGGACATTTTGGCGAAGCTAAAGGTGAGTCCGCATTTTAGTGCAGTTACTCACCTTTTTCGTCCAATCCCTTGATATGGAGGATGAGAAATGGGTGTTGTGCCAAATGTATCTGATACATTTTGCTTCAAATCGGTCAATCTTTATGATCTTTGACCCCATTAAAAGTCCAGGTTTTAGATGCATACAGAAGCACTGTGCGAACCAATGGAGAGAAAATGTTTATCTTTGTGTGTGAATTGATGATTTTTTGTTTTCCAAACGTAGCAGCGGCTAAACAAATTCTACGATTTACTTCGTTAGATGAACCACTGTCCGAAGCATTCAAAGAATCCAAATATTTAAATTTCTTTACGCTAAAGAGCACAAACTCCGCCTAGTTTGGATCAGAAATGATTCAATCTAACCAGTCCCAAGCCTGGATAAAGGAGGAGGGTTTGAGCACAAGGTTAGCAACCTGGCCTCTGTAAAAAATTCATACTGCTACGGAAACAATAAGAGGATGCCATTCCGGTAAACAACGGCAAAGAAGTGATCGCGCGTATTTTGATAACAGGGTTACACAAATGACAGGGTTGAGTGAAAGCCGAAAGGAAGTTTAATCTTCGATTTGCAAAATATTGAATGTCAACAAGACTTTGTTATTGTTGCTGTTGTTTTGTTGTAATTATTGTCTTATTACCCCAAGCTTATTTTTTAAAGCAAAAGGGTTTTGTAATAATAATAAATAATAATAAAAAGCACAACATAATTTAGTACAATCCTCGTATTAGGAACTTGAGACGACATGATTACCGATTTTTTGGGTTAATATTCAGACTACAGTCACCGAAAACTTTCACAAGGAGATCGAATGCATGCTGCAGCTGAATTTCATTTTCAAGTAGGAAGGCAGTATCGTCAGCATATTCCAAGTCGGTAATGGGCGTAGTACCAACATACACACCTTCCATTTGTACGGAGATTTTGGCAAATCTATTATCAATTGTGGAGCCTTGACGGATATCACTGCAAATTTCAAACGGCTTTGTAGTTACTATTAATATTATTGTTATTATTACCATCACTTTTTAAATTTGGATAGTATTTTTGTACGGTTGCTACTACTGAAATGTTTTATGGAAAGTATTTTGCATCAAGTAGATTTTTAGGAAAACCGAACGAGTCTAAACGTCTACTAACTCTGCATTCCAGCAATTATTGAAAACATTTGTCAGTACATGTTAAACTTGCATAGAGTTAATTTGTGTTAAAACAGTACAATGTTGTGTTAAGATTCAAACTGTTCAAACTGCGTGTTCTCAACATAAAAACGTTAACAAAGTACAATTTTATTCATTATTTTCGTTATTATTAGAAAAATAAATTTATTTATAGTGAATCTGATCAATTCTAATTGCCAAGCGTCCTCAAATGTTGCTACGTTAGTATCGGTTAAGCAAGTGAGTAATTCCTTTCACCAGGACTTTGCCATGTAGATCCTTGCATTATGGCAGGTTTAATAAACCACATGGTACGGCTCGGTTGTGTTTATGAATAGGTTTTCACGATTTTTTATTAGATTTGTCAGATTCATTTGAATAATGAATCCACTTGGTTTTGAGTCAACCAGGAGAACTGTACAGCTATTTCATCCTTATTTGGAATTATCAGCAGTGCATACCTTTCAAGTCTTACACTTACACACACGCAACCACTTTAGCAAGCTAAATTACACAAAACCAACAACTAGAAGTATACTTACAATCATCACTTAATTAAAGTTTTCAAAAAATAGCAGAATATGCGTTGAAATGTGCTAATATTGTTCAACAATGCACATTTTGAATTTAGGAATGCTACAAATACGTATGCCGCGTTTTTTAACTTATTTTAAAATATGTATAAAATCAATTTACCACATACTTTACGTCATTTAATATTCTTATTTAAAAATATTTTAGCATTGTAAGTTTTGAGACAAATGTATTAAATAGTAAAAATGATTACCGTTTAAATATTTAGACAACATTCGCAAATATTTTACATCAATTAAAGGTGCCATAAATTAATTGTTAATAATTTATTTATTTACCTTATATTGTAGCTGTTATGAAACATTTGTAGCAATCACACACTATACGACAATGACATCACTTTAATTATAAAACGTATAATAT
>JAKXYG010000149.1:0-162500 GCA_025895645.1 Cardicola forsteri | reverse complement strand
AGAATGTCTAATTCACCCCTGAAAATAACCAATAAATAATAGTAAGATTGTAAATAAAATAATAATAATAATAAACACTAAATTTTTATTATCATTATCGTAACCAACTTATTTGCCACATCATCAAACCTTATTAGCTCACCTGTGTGTATTACGGACATCCACCTCCGTCAACCGGTATGCAATGGACTATAGCCAATTCAAACGGATCTCGTGATACTGTCAAACCGCATTGGTTAGCCAAACAAGGACTTGATGTCTATTCTGGACGTCAGTATTGGACGGAAATTTCTACTAATCACTTTGATGCTTCGGGAAAACATGCTGGAATTTATCAATGTCAAGCTTTGAACAACGATAGAGAGGTTTATAAGCAAAGTCAAGTGAGAGTAGAATGTAAGTTTGATCTATAGATTGTGTAAAATATACTATTGTTTAAAAAATATACATTGTGGTGAATATTATTTACTTTCTTTAGTGCATCAAGTTTATGTCAAGGTCAATGAAGTCGATCAGAGAAAAGTTATTGAAGCAAAAGTAGGCGACAACGGATCGATTAGTTGTGATGCTCGTGGTAAGTATAATGATAACTTTTGCTAACAATTAAATTGGTTTCTTATTATTACTGTATAAATGCTCTACAAGAAACATTTTTCAGCAAGTGGACATTTCAGCAAAGCCAAACGAAGGACAGTATCTGGTACCGGTAGTGGTCCTCAACTTCACACCTATCGAAGTTTAATTGTGAATACGACTTCTTCGATTCTGTTTATGTGCTGGGTTAATTGATATGCGTTAAACGCGTAGCCAGGTGGGTATAGCACCCACTGTAAATACTAAATGTGGTATTTTGTATAGGGTTTTATTAATTGTTCACAATAATTCCAAAAGTTAGTATTTTAAAAAATATGTTTTGGCGGACTCCACTGCAATTAGCTTCATATCCAGTTGATGAAGAAGGAAAGTTAGAGCTCAAGGTTAAAAACCTAAATAAAAAATATGGTTTGATGACCATGTCAACGAATTACAAGAAAGAGGTAAAAGTATAGTTTCGATGACAAGATTGAGTAGAAATCAAAAGAGAAAACTTAGTTTTAAATATTTTGTATTTTAATGCCAAAAGTGTAAATTACAGCAAGATGAAACATGCAGTTAAAGTATCAATTTAATGTTGGATTTAATTATTTTACGATGAGCACAATTGTTATCACATATATTTTAATATATATTGTCAAATGACTTACCTCAATTAGTTAGGATGTAAACGGCACATTAATCAAAACCGGAACATAAAATATTTTTATATTTGTTGATGGATTCATTGTGCCCGCATTTTAAATGTTGTTACCGACACTAAATGCAAACTTTCATTTGACTTAAAAAAACGTTTATATTTAACAGAAATTAATATTGCAGAAAAAATAACTAACACAAAAATTTCTTTTAAATGATTTTGTTGATAAGAATCTGATTAAAAAGTACAAATTATTTTTAATTGCAAGTCACATGTTGGTCTAGTTGTAAAGCTCTGGACTCGAACTACCGGCGCTAAATGAGGACCATCGTTTGTCGTTGTTAAAATGTCCACTTTTCAAAAAATGTTTTTGGTAAGGATTCAAACAGTGGTAATAATAATGACAATAATAACCATAAAAATAAATATTATTTTGTACAGACGGCTATACAGCTGATTTATTGCCTTTGGCAACTTACGAATGGCAAGTCGAACATTTAAACGGTCAAAAACTGAATCCAAAAGTGATTGCCGATCATGTTGAATTTGATCAAAATAAACTCGTCTATTTCAACTTGAAATCAATTGTAAACGAATTGAAACTCCAATGTGTGGCCTTGAACAGTACGGCTAGGTATGAATCAAGTGATTTCGGATTCAAGTTAATTGGCAAGGACGTGGCGCCCAACGAACAAGTCAGTCCTTTAGAGGAGGTCAGGATGGTTAGTGGAGGTATGTGTGTATTTTGGAATTTCGTGTTATAGATGGTATTTGAGCAGTTGTAATGTTAGATTATTATACGTTCGATTCCTACTACCGGTACTAAATAGAGATTTTGCAAAATGTATACTTGCTGAAAGATAGTCATTGCCAAACGTATTTAATCAATAAAACACTTTTAACTAAAAAAATAGGCACATTTTTATAAATATGGGCTTCGTAGCAACGTTACCCTCTTTTTATCCAACATGTTTCATCATTTTTCAACACATGTGTAAGCAGAATTCCTGTTTGCACGGGTAAAAAAGTGGAAGATTGTCTAAGGTGTATGACAAAGTTGTATAACCAGTGTTTAAATAATCAGTCAAACTAATAATAATGTGGATTTTATTTTTGCTTGACATAAGGCTATCCAAATATATTTTAAATATTGGAGTATGCTTGGATTAAAGTAACATATAATGAAAGTTTGGACTAATGAGATACAAGTTAATGACAGTTTCTGTTGTTATTACAGACGAGATAAACGCAAAACCAAATTTAATAGGTCCTAAAAACGTTACACTGAGTAGGCCAACAGTTGATAGAGAAAGGATACGTATAACACTGGATCCTTTATTTTCGTCCATCAAATTAAAATATTGAACGAAAGTAGGTAGATGATAAAACCAACCAAAGGAAAAAGTTGCGAAAGAAGGAGCCAATAAGAGTCAGATAACCTTTTGTGTGAATGTGTGATTACTCGTAAGTTGGGGATGGAAAAGTTTCAAAAAGTGTGACCAAATTTGCACGATGACGCAATACAAATCGTATAGTGCTATGTAAATATTGATTTTTCTACCTTATATACATTTTCAAGGTTAAACAATCTCCTTTTGATAGAAGAATGCACCAACGTAACCCACACTCACTCACGGAGGTTGACCAATACAATTTTTTAAAATTCTCACACAAAAGGTTATCTGGCTCTTATTGGCTCCTTCTTTCACAACTTTTTCCCTTGGTTGGTTTTATCATCTACCATTTACCCAATGTTTATCTACTTTCGTTCAATTTGATGGACGAAAGTGTGTTGCTTCTAAATCGAACCATCTCTTAAGGTTGCATGAACCATCCAGTCGTAGGTGAAATAAAGATGAAAGGAACCAATAAGAGTTATTTAATGTGCGACAACATTTTGTCGTTGTAATGTGGGGGTAGAAAAGTTTTTAACTACATTTTTAAAATCAAACAATCGCTTTGTGATAGAAAAATGCACCAACGTTTGGTACTAGTGATAGACTAAAAACCGAATGGGTATAGATTTGAATTCCCATACCAGCATTAAATGAAGTTTTTCCAAATATCCACTTGCTAAAAACTGTTCATTGTTAACAATTTAAGTAGTAAAAAAAACAAATAAAATAAAAAATTGGATTACCATCTTTTCTACAATTTACTTAAATTTATATAAAAAATAGGATCCATTCCTGAAACACCAACATTTGTCTAAATTAATGTTTGATATAGAAATAATAATTTTTATTTTGTGTTTGAAGACGGAACTGAACGAGTGAGGTTAAAGATTATTGGATTGAATGAATTGACAAATCATATCAGTTTGGTCGATGGCGAAACGGCCAGAATTACTTGTTCGGCGTTTGGTAAGTAATTTTTTAGCTGTTTTTATTTTATTTAGAGTGCATACAAGTAGATAATAGTATTATTGTTATTTGTTTAAATATGCTTTAATAAAAGGGTATTTAGTCTATCATATGGATTAATATGTAGGTTGTTTGAATTACTAGATGTAGAAATACGACCAAACTTACACCAAACAAAAAACGATAAAATTAGTACAAGTTATTAAAGTTAATGCTACAAAAGTTAATCAATCACAAAGCATTGATGTTGACACAAATCCGTTCACCTAATAAATTGATCGATCAAACTTGTGTGTTCTAGTAATAGTTTATTTATATTTTGACAAAAAATGTAGTAGATAATGCAATGTTTTTGATCAATGTATATTGCATAAAACATACATGTTATAACTGTTTATTATCTGAAAGATTCGATTACAAATGAACAGCTAATTGATGGCCAATTTGATTACGACTGGAAATTGACAAATTTGCACGGCGACAAAGTAGATGCCAATTTGCTGGTACGCGGCTACGTGATGCACACGTTTAGCGATGATTTGAGCAGCGGTGTACTTATTTTGAACAATGTGCGCGAATCGCCCCACTTGCCCTACCCCACCGCGCGTGCACAATGTCTGGCTACATCTTTCGAATCACGCATTACTTACATTAGCAAACCGTTCGATGTAATTGTTTATCCAAACGACATGGAAATAGATTATGTGGAAGAAGCGAAGAACAGACGTATGTATTTGTATTTACTAATTTTTTATAACATGTGGCGAAGTAGTAGACGTAGTTAGACTCCAAATTTGACGGGCATGAGTTCCACTATCGGCACTCAATACGGACGTATAATCTAGTTTTTGCGTTATTCATATAATATACGTACCGTAGTGACAGAGGTGTATTGACTAAAAATTGAATATACATCATAAGCACCAAATTCGCATTTCTGTCTATAACTTTGCTTCATGTTCACAAGTATTTTTCTGTCAAATATTCTCAAACATTAAAAATAAATCAAAAACACGTGATACATTTTGTAGCACTTTGATAGAAAAATTATGTACACGTTTGCGTTTATTTATTTTTCTGGGTCTATTGAGAAATTGCATTTGCAATATTATTTTAACTAGCGTATTTGTAATGTCTATTGTATATTGTTTTCCATTTACTTTTACTGATATCAAGAAGGATTTTCTTGTTTTAGAGAGATGCATTATTTTTATCTCTATAAATCGGTAGGTATTACATACTTAGAATTTGGTAACAAATTTATTGAGGAACATTTTAAGAACTGCGGTGGGTCAGTGGTACAACACTGGAGTCAGTATTGGGTTTGATTGCAATCACTGGTATTAATTTCTGGCCCTCGTTTGGTTACCCTAAAATGTCCACTTGCTGAAAAATGTTTCGCGTAAAATGTTTAAGCAATAATAATAATAATAGTGTAATAAAGTTTATAGTTATATAAACATTGAAAAACGAAAATCAATCTTCAAGTTAATGACTGGTAACCGTAATTACAAGTGTTGAGCCATTCAATAATTTATGTTGGTTTACTTAATAGTACAATTTGTTAGTAGCTTTTAAGAAAACATAAAAAAGGAATGGAAAAAGCCATCACGGTATACCAACAATACGGAAGGAAACACTAATTCATAATTTTCAAGACTTATATAAAATTATTTTTAATATTTATAAAATGTATGTTTGAATAGAATCTTGTTTTTTTTAGGAATTTTGAATCAGTACACAATTAAAGTCGAAGGTTTAGACGATCGAGGAATGTTGTCTGAAACTGCGGGATCTTCAAAAAATTTGAAATGTGTTATTTTGGGTAAGTTGTTAAAGGCGTATTTTGATGTATTGTTTTATGTCGTATAATGTTTAAAAAATTTGTTTTTTAATGAAAAAGATTAAAAGAAAACACGATTTGAAAGATACATTATTTTTCAATTATTAATGGTTTGCAATTGAATTGACAATTATTAAGCAAGCTTTTAAAGGTTATGATGTTATTATAAACATGATTCATGTAATTATACTTTGAATGTTTGATATTGAATATCCTGCATACTAAAGATTGAGCTATTATTCAGTTTTCACACACAACCCTGTCATCAAAATTATGTTTATTATTTTTTTGCAACAGTTTTCCAAAATAGGCATACTCTTGTTTTTAGTAATATTTTTTTATAAAGATCGGGTTTCTAACTTCGCGGTCTAACCTTCTTCTTTCTCAAACGGACTTGGGACTGACCATGACGCAGTTGGTTTTAGGTAGGCAACTTCAACCTAGCTAAGACAATAGTTTTGCAGTAAAACAGTGGATAAGTTGTACTTTGGTAGGCAATATTTTCAAGTCATACTGTTGTTACTAAATGGAAGTTCGTGTTTAAAAGTACTCAATTAAAAAAAGCTTTATCCAGGAAGACACTTAAACAATAAAACCATAAAAAGTTTGTATTTTTAAAATTTTTTGACAATATATATATATATATATTTGGTGCAATTTTTTATTTTAATTATATTAACAATTATAAAAAGATATGCAGTCTGATGTTCTATATTTATTTGTACAATGAATGTATCTATAAAATATCTTGATAAAACGGATTTTTAACTCTATTAATTCCATTTTGCTAAGTGGGTTGAACCAAATATAAAAAAACTCATTTAATGACCTATTTTTGAATTACAACCAGTATGTCAGACATAATTAAAGTGTTAAAGATTTGTGGTTGTGTGAACGTAGGTTCAACTTTTATCATCAGCATTAAATCTAGACTATTATTTATTTATTTATTTATTTATTTATTTATACAAGCTTTAATACATTTATCATATACAGACATACATAACATATAATTAGTGCCATTAAACAAAACAATACAAAATAAAAGTACAGAATAAAATTGTTGGCAAATTAATCAATTTTTATAATTATCAACTGACATAAGGTTATTATCACCATATTTGTTTGGTCAGGATTCTTGAATTAATATAAAACAACTGTTGACATGCATTTTCACATTAATTAGTAAACGTAAATCATTAATTTTATCAACAGCAGATTGAAAGATGATATTAAAGTTAAAGTTAATTTTAAGTTAATTTTAAAGCACATTGAATTCGATTATGATAATATTTTCTTTACAATTTACAATGTTTTTAGATACATTTGCAAAAAATTATTAGATACACAAGAAAAATTAATTCTACTATTAGATAATGACAATAAGATAAATCTGTCAAAACTAATTCTCATTAATTATTGCACAAAAAAGGAAAATATAGATACAAATAAAAATAAAATTATATGTTTATGCAAGTTCCAAATATATGTTATTAAAAAAAACTTATATATGTAGTCATGGTAAATTAGAGTAGCGCAGTCATTCTAGGACTGCTAATTTTCCATTTAATAAAAAAGTACTTTTACTAAAGAAATAAAAAGCTAATACAATAAGTGTTTATTTGACCATATAACAAAACTTATTGATCCTATTTTTTCCAGTACATTAAATTACTATTTTTTTAAATTTACAAATATTTGAAAACAACAATATAATTTATATTATATACGATATTGATAATTAAGCTTACATTTTAATTTTATTTGTAACAAATTTATTAAGATCGAGAAACCAATGAAGAGGTTGTTAATCACAACGCCACATATAGTTGGGTATTTACTCGACTAGACGGCATTCCAATCGATACCAATATCTTCATTGATGGTTCATCCGAAAGTGGACTGAAACAAGAGGGAAATGTGCCAAATTTGGAATTACGCGGTTTGCGTCAAACTAGCGGCATTCAAGGACAATGTCTAGCTACTATTCCTACAATATTGACGTACGGAGGACAGACAACTTTATATCCAAATGCCACTTATTATTCGCCCCAGTTTAGATTTGATATTGTCGATGAAAATGGCAAACGTTCTTTGAGACCTGTTGCACGTCCGAGTAAGCCTGGCTTTTAAATATTGCAAAAAGCAACAATTGTTTAATAAAAAGTGTAATTTTTATCTGCTTACGGTACATATTTTGTATTTTTTTGACAGTTGAAGCAGATGAAGGCGGAATTTTGATTCAAATCGATGGTTTGGATGAAAAGGGAGATTTGAGTTCCGATCCGAACGAAAATCATACGCTTACGTGCACAGCATTGAGTAAGGTTTTATTTATTTTTACTATAATAACAATTGCTTTTTATTGGAAAGGAAATATAAGTTGCACAGAAAAAAATGGGAAAGTAACCAAGGTTTTTTGGAAAAAGTATCTAATTTTTGTCAGAGTTGATTCCTTCAGTTTAAACCCGCTAGTCAGAAAAGAAATCAGATGTACTTTGTTTCTGATTAATGTTATTCAGAGTTCAGAATGCATCAGAAATATGTATGGAATTCAGAATATTATTATAATCTAAAATTGAAGCTTTATAAACACAACTTAATTTACGATAATTATTAGAACTTATTCTGCTATAAATAATAAATAATTGAGTTTAAAAATAGGAAACGTTTTGCTATTAAGATTAATTTTGAGTTATATTAATATTTATTTACCGGCAATATTATTTTTGATATTAAAGACTACGTCCTTTAAGACATTAAATAGTTTACAGTATAGATTGTATATAGTTCAATCACTAAATAGGTAAATAAATAATGACTCCATTGAATATTTTGTAGTTAATAATTTACATGTTTAAACATTATTTCTGTTAGGCATTAAATTTAATATATTTTGGATTACAATTTATTAAATTATTAAATATATTTATATTATTTTTATGTATTTCTTACTTTTTGTTTTATTTTTACAAAATCGATTTTACCTTATTTATGTTTTATTTTTAAATTTAGAAAAAAAATAACTCGAAATTTACTTATTTATTTGTACCGTTTTTAAGGATAAAACAAAACTTTAGTTAAAGGTTATTGAATAAACTATTCCAAATATGCAATTTTTTATTTTTTTACTTTTCAGATAAAACAACTAACCAACCACTTGATGCACAACCTATTTCATACGGATGGGATTTTACATTGTTAAATAATCGTCCCGTATCTTTGTCGCAAGTAGCACAAAGCGTAAATGTAGAATCGCACAATGGTACATTAATGTTGACTAAACTCAAGCCGCAGAATGCCGATGACTTTTCCAGACGCATCAAAGGTCGTTGTACTGTTTGGTTAGAATTGCCCGGAATGGAACCCAAAGTGTTTGCTGGTCCCTACTTCAATGTCATAATACCCAAAGATTTGGAACCATTACCGGAATATGCTGACTGTGAGTTGAATTGAACTTTTGGATAATGACACTATTAATGATGGTTTAAATAAAGCTAGTATTTCATGAGATAATAATGCATTCTGGAATAAGATTAAAAAGTTGAGCCTACAAGGACATTAGTAGAATATAACTTTTATAAAAGAATGAATACTGACACGTAAGGTAAGCAATACCATTTATACTACTCTACAATAAAACTGAAAAGTTGAGCACATAGTGATATAAGTAGGATATAACTTTTACAGATAAGTAAGTAATATTATTTATAGTCGCTTGGCTAAGAGCAACTTATTTATTTATTTGTGTAAAAAAACAGGACTACAATTTCCAAACTTGAAAGTGGTAAAAAACTATCATATATCTAATGAATAATAACAATGTAGAACTCTGTAATAGATTTCTTAAGGCCTAAATAACAAAACATTTGAGTTTTTTCTATTGATTTATTATACTTTTAAGCTTAGATGAATTATTACTATTATTTATTTCTATAGTCAGCTTAAATACTTTATTAGAAGCACATTTAACATCAAATACAAAAAATATTTTTATACAATTAACATAAACTAAGAAAGTCAGAAACCAAAATATTAAGGTTATACAATAATTACAGAATTAAAATTAAAAAAACGCTTTAGTAGTATGATTGTAAAAAATGTTTTATAGGTCCCTTAATATAAAAAATAAAGCATTAAATTAAAATTGGGAACTAGTCATAGTAATAATGCAATTTGTCGGTTAAGTTAAAAACAAAATATTAACACCATTTGACCATGTCGAACAAAGCAGTCTTCACAATGAAGGCATCGAACAACTACTAATAGATATTTGAAAGATACACAAACAGTTCATTTTTGATAATTTATGAGTTGGTTAAAAATCTTGCTGAATAGTAGTCTACGTTTGTTTTGTATAAAATGTGAATAAATGTTCTTCTTATTTTACCTAATGCAATCGATTTGTTAATGTCGATATGCAGTTGTTGATCTTTCAATTAACAAACGAATAAATGGCTTGCCTACTTTATTAAATACAATTAATAAGCAGTCAAGTAGTATAATACGGTTGATTTGTTATAGTTAAAAAAAGAATAGAATATCACGGTTTCGACTACGTATTTTTTGTGTAAACATACATTTTGAAACAAAATAATTTATACAATTTTGTATAATGTTTATAGCGACAGGTCAGCGATATGAAGTCACGGTAGCCGGATTGAACCAATACGGTATTTTGCCCTTAAATCAACGGGAGAGCGTTACCCTGGAATGCAATGTAAAAGGTACATTCTATTTATACACTAGTAACACTAATAACGTATTTAAATTGTAGTTATAAGCACATTTTTATTTAACACTTAAAATTGCTTGTATAGATCGCGAAACCGATACACTTATTGATCATTCAACAACAAAAGAATCACAATTTGTTGGATGGCAAATTCCAGTTACCAAAAGTGGTACAATTGCCAACACGGGCAACGTTGCTCGTAACGTCCGCATAGGTGTTGATGGCAAGTTGCATTTGGATAAAATCAATCCAAATGTTCGAGACGGATTGAAAGGACGCTGTTGGTTTTTTGATGGAATGGCCTATTATTATTCAAATTATTTCTACATACTTCATCCTCGAAGTAGTAAGTTTGCTTGAAATTACGATTGGTAGATGGAATAAACCAATTATATGACGTTTGAATACTAGAATGTAATTGGTTAATTTTTGTTAAATTGATTAATTAACTAATATTTATAATTAACTAATCAGGTTAATTATGCACATACATCTTTATAGATACGGATGGTCGCGTCTTGGTCGAAGTTCAGCAAATTGGAACCAACGGATTTAAAGAATATTCTTGTGCTGCTTACGGTACGTTGTTTCAGTTTATCTAGGTTAAAACAATAATGGATAAATATTGTTAAATAAAAATAATAATGAATAAATGCGGTTATTGTTTGTGTTCCAACTCATTTGTAATCTTGCCAAACCTGAAAAGGAATTGGGTGATTGTTCCGGGCTAGTAAAGTTGACTGGAGCGCTAAATTCGTATTTGGGTGGGTATGTGTTTGAGTTCCACCACTGGCAGTAAATGCGAGTAATCGTCGAGGACTTTAAGAAATGTCCACTTACTAAAACAACGTTTTGTGCTAAACAAAATCAACACGTACATATTTCATTTTTTTACGCTTGAGTGTATTAATATAAATTAGTTTTTCTTTTTTCTTTTTTTGCAATAAGATTATAATTGGCACAGACTAGGTGCATCACAGTAATACTTTTTAACTGCATTCTTTTCTCAACAGAACAAATAATAATTTTTTTTTAAATCAGGTTTTACAGCAATTAAATGTGAGTCCTTATTTGGCTTTGCTAACATATCTACAAGCTGAAAAATGCTTCTCGTAAAAATAATAAGAAATAAACGGTTAAAAATAGCAACTAACTTGTGTTCAATTACATGATATTTTGTTTTAGATTCAATAACAAATCACCGGCTAACCAATGTTACATATGATTGGACGTTTGAAACATCTACGAATGAGCCAATCCAAGCTGCTTATTACTTTGGCACATTGAAATCTGATAGCAATTGGCTCAGATTGGGACAATTTCAAAATCACTTAAAATTACCACCCCAACTGCGGGATAAAATTCCTATTGCCGGACGATGTGTGGTTGTAGTAAGCAATTATACGAAAGATGAGACAAGTCCATATAAATTAAATATTTATCAATCAAGGCCATTTATTTTGATCTATCCACGATACTTAGATCCAAATGAAATGTTTGTTCAAGCTGATCCGGGAGCCGATTGTAAGTCCTTGTTTTTAATTGATTGGAGGTTATGTTAATTGTGATTCATTGTGTATTTATTTGTTATTGTTATTAGTATTTGTTGAATGCTTTACGAGAAACATCTTTTAGCAAGTGGACATTCTAGCAAAGCCCTAATCGATGGCACATATTTGGTGCCGGCGGTGAGTATCAAACTCATGCCTACCCAATTTTGAGTTGATTCATGCCCCATTAGATAATTCGGGCATCATATTAATGCAATGTTATGGAATGCAATATAAGCGTATATTTATAAAGTTTTAGTGCATTTTTCAAAAGTCAATTGATCTATTTTGTGATTGATAACGTGTTCACCTCTTCGTTGTTCCTACATTTGTATAGCATACTAAACAATTGACTCTGAGGGTTTTATAATCATAGAAAACGCACAAGAATAACAATGTATCTTGACTGATAGACGAAATTCTTGTGACGAGAATGCTGTTATTAAAATTTTGGCAAGGTCCCCTAATTTTTGAAAAGGTTGTATGCTTTACTTTAAAAACTACATATGTATACGCATACCTTACGATATATTTCAAGTACCCTTAGCATATACTTGCACTAGTTCTCTAAGGCAAAACTCTACATTTATAGCTGCGCACTCAGTTATGCTGTGTTAATATAGGTAGTTAGGTGCACGTAGTCCAGGATACTCCACATGAAGTTGACAGTCAGGAATATTGACATAATTGGGAATTGAGATTTTAAAGGCATTATTCAAATCATTAGGATTATTAGTTTTCCGAATAAACTAATCAGATTAATAAAAATGTTAAAATTTAACGGTTTTGTTGAGCAGGTTGAAATAATCAAAGTACAATTTTCGATTTTGCTTTTTTTCAAATGCTAACTATCTCAATTTAGTTAAATTATTGTAAAGGTTAAGAAAATAACAGTAGTATGGTAAAAGATTACTTTTGTATATTTTGTATAAATCGTATATAAAAAAAACATTAGCTTATACCAAAATTTTACTCCGATTATAGTGTTACATTATTTTCAAAAATAAATTAATTATAAAGATAATTAATCTAACATTAATATGAACGTACAAATTGAAAATTTGTTATTTTAAAATTGTCAAACAATTTATTAAAATCAAATTATTGTTTTTTATAAATGTAATTTAGCTTTGAGAAAATATTGATTTTGCAATGTACATTTTAAATTTCAGCTCAACTTGCTTATGTTAAAATTGACGGACTAACTGATGGCATGGTTACAGCTGTGATTGGCTCAACGGTAACCTTGACATGTCAAGCAATGGGTAATTCTAATTGGTTTAATATATTTTATATAATGTGGACAATTTAAAATTAATATACCAATAATATTAAAATCTGTGATTTCTGTTCACCAGATGCACTTTTGAATCAACCCATTCAATCTGATTTGGTATATCAATGGGAAATAAAACGGCGTGACGGTTCACCCATCGACACCAGCGCTTTGGCTAAAAAGGCTTTATTGATCGAAGAAAATCAACTGACGATAATTGGACTCAGGTCACTGAGTTCGGGACTCAAAGGTCGTTGCATTGTCCTTAATAAAACTGAACCTTATCAGGACGATCCAAGTATTGGATTAATTCGACCATATGGTCAAATTCATTCTCCTTATTTTGACTTTGTACCAACTGGGAAAGACGACGGTGAAAGTGAATTTAAGGGAGTACAAGATTATGAAGTTGGTACGGATGTTTTTTATAATAATTTGTGTAATTAATATATTAGGGTTAGCAATTATAAATATTTGGAGAATTGTATATATAGCTAAAATAGGCGAATTAAGGAAAAATTAATGTGACTACTTAAAATTTTCAAAATCAAATAGTAGAGTCATTGGTTCTATCTAACTTTAATCTAGATAAAATACCTTCTTGATTGAGAGGTAATTTAAATAATTTATTAATTAGTATTAAAACAATTGTACGGTTGAATTGAACAATAGATATTTTAAAAATATTATTTTTAACTAAGCAGTCATCAATGTAAAATAAATTTTTAGATGTCAATACTTGTAGGTAGTAGTAAATGTTTCAATACAATTTCTATTGTGTTTATCTTGCGTGCTATTTTTATAAATATGTTTTAGTATGAATCTTATTACATAGATAAATATAATAATAATAATAATAATAATAATAATAATAATAATTTATTTTATTATTTTATTTTTATTTATTTTATGTTTAGTACTTTGAATGTTTAACGAGAAACATCCTTTAGCAATGGCGACATTTTGGCAAAACCAAACGTGGGCCCGATGATGGGATTCGAACCCATGCCCACCGAGGTCCAAATTCGAGCGCTGTACCGCTAGACACCAAATGTGTATCTATACTTTATTTTCTTTATTGTTTAAATAAATGTTTGTTAAAAAATATAATAATCCCAAACAATAAAAATGCATTGACGTTTGTACTATAATTGGATTCCTGGTTAAGATACTAGACTGTATAGCTAAGTAGACATGAATTAAAGTTCCACCAACAGCACTAAATAAAGGTTCTTGTCTAGAGTTTTGATAGGCATCCATCTGCTAAAATATACCTGTTTACCTGTTCCTACAAACGTTTAAGCAATAAAATCTATTACAAAAATACATATTATAAATACAATTTTTTAAATTTAATAAACAACTTTAATTGTACCAATTTGTGCATTGAATCAATGTAGTGACAGGTCCAAACGAACAGTATGAAGTTTTGATCGATGGTTTGGATGACAAAGGACGATTGAAAGTTATGGAAAACTCCAACGTGACGTTGCAAGCTTTGCTTAAAGGTGAAATGTAGCTTTCAATATGTATCAATTTGTAGTTTTATTCATGTTATAATTATATTATACATTTGCATAATTAATAGGCTTGAATATTGAGTTTGTCTAGAACTATTCCTTAGATATGGACTTTAATACACTAATGTAGTGTATTTATCAGCAGGGTAAACTGTAATTATGGTAAATGCTACTTTTATTGAAATATCTAAATATACATTAACAATAATAGTTCTATAAAATGTGAAATAGTAATAATAACAATAAACTTAACAACTTATTGTAGAAAAATCAACAGGAAATAGAATACACATTAAAGACGATCCCGGTACGACACATTTTGGCGTCGAAGTCCAGTACACCAACGGTTATTCGGTTCCTTTAAGTACAGTGGCTCGTCAAGTTAAAGTGCATGCAGACGACGGTACGGTAGATTTGAACGGAATTCAACCTGCCACAGAACCGCCCATCCAAATGCGATTCATTGTCGAACGCCGAGAAATTAATTCAAAAGGCGAGCCGACGATTGTGCGCTACGCTTCCGAATTTATTTCGCTGATTTCGTATAAAGAAGGACAAGACGTCGAGGAAGATGATGAAAAGATACCGGGTATTTTAACGTTTATTGTTGACATGTAGTTTGTGTTTTTTGTTTAGTAAATGAAGAAAAACGATAAAAATCTACTTTTGTAGATAATCAATAAATTTTATTTTTATACCACAATGTCAAAATCATAATAATAATAATGAATTATTTGAAGTTAATTATTTAATCAGGTTTATGTTGAAAAGGCTAATGTTATATTTATTTATATATAAATAAAGCAAAGTTTTAACATTAGTTTGTTGTTTGTTTTCGTTTTTTGACAATTTGTTAATTATTAGAACCCCAAATATATCCCGTAGTGGATGGCTTGAATCGTTGCGGAGCCTTGCCAATTGAAGAAGGCAACAATGTTACTCTTTATTGCAGATCAAACGGTAAGTTTAAAATGAATATATATCTGATTCGTCTAAAAATAATGTAATAAAGTAAACCGCAGTTATTATTGTGTTTGTTATACACCTTTATTATAAGTACTATGCTTTATAAAATGCTAATGATTGCAATGATTTTGAAAAATTTTTAATTTTTAATGATGGCAATATTCCTATCACTTCTACATGGTTTTCCTAATCTAAGTACATTTAAGTATCTAAACGAAGAGAAAATCTTGTTATTGCACTAGAATAACTGGGCTCCCTCTTTGATGAATGGATGCAAGCATACACCCAGGAAAATTAAAAGGTATCTTAAGGTATACGTATACCTCATGTAGCAACCGGAGTATAGAAGATAATTCTGACAAAATATCAAGTTGTCTTGTTAATTTTTAAAAACTGTGTGGCTATTACAATGATGCCCTCTATTATATTGTACGTTTTTTATTCTTTCAAAACTGTTAGAGTCGATCGTTTAATGTGCTACACAAAAATAAAAATAATGAAGAGGCACGTTAAGGTACATGTATACCATATGTAGTATTTGGTTAAAGGAAACAATCCTGACAAACATCAGGCGGGTTCATTAACTTTTTTTGTCTAGTGGCGCCATTATTAAGATGCCATTTATCAGCCAACAAACTTTGTTGGGGGAGGTAATAATTAGGTTTAAAAATGGAAATTGTGCAATTATTTATTATAGATTAAGAACCAATTTGAACTGCTGTTTATTTTATTCTTGTTGACTGTATCTACAATAACATATGTACTAAAAGTAACAAGATTAATGCCATTGACATTAGCATTTAAAAAAAACATATTGGAAAGCAAATATATATCGTCTTATTATAATTTGTTACAATAAACAGTGAAAATAACGGAAAGCGAATGTAGTATTTTTTGTATTTATTTTTAGAACACTAATAAAGCATTGTTGTATTAACACAATTGATCAAAAGTTTCCAATAATTTATTTAGTTGGTTTTCTTTGACTACATAAGTTAATGATATATCCTGCGTTATATTTTGGATATCCAAAGTGAATATTTATACTTTTTTATTAAGATGAAGCCCTAATTATGTTGGTGTTGTTTTGCTCTAGTTTGAGTTGAAAATGTATTAGAAAACTTACATTTATTGAAAATAGAAACCACATAGAAATGTGAAGGAATTTTCAAGTTATTGGAATCTATTATTTAATAACTTTAGTCATCCTTACTATTATGTATAGTGTGCAACAATATTAAGCACATTAATTGTTAATTGTTTTGTTCTACACAGATACGGACATTCCAACAAATAATTTGGTATTTGGCTGGGAAGTGACAAATCAGTACGGTCAGCCCATTCCAATCGTCAATCTATTAGCCCAATCTGCTCAAAAAGAGTCGAATCGACTGATTCTGGAACAACTGATGCAACCGAATATTCGTTTGTTTGGACGGTGCTATATTTATTCTGTAACAAGCCAGTGTTCTGTATTTAAGTCAAAATATTTTGAAATTGGATCACATGGATTTGGATGTGAACCATGTAGGTGCTAATGTAAAATAATAAAGATTGATACCGTATTGGATAATTATAATATTAAGTTGCCATGTGATGAAGTGGTTTATCGCCAAGAGTTTTCTTCCTTTTCTTCTTTCACAGATTTTTCCTCTTCTATGATGGATTGGTGCTTCTTGTCACTTTTTTCCATTTGGTTCTGTATCAAACCAACTTGAAGCAGTATGACCATTAGATAGTTTTGGTGTATGTTTTTTACTGTCGGATTCCATTTCCACAGCAAACCCTCCTCCTTTACCCAGGCTTAGGATTGACTAGAGTGGTCTATTTTTAATTTTCACTAAGAGGAGTTGTTGTCAGACGGAGTGGAATAGGTGTAATCTTATTAGCATTGGCTTCTGTCCAGGATTGAGCAAACTACACTACAGTCCAAATATGATGTTTTTATAATTTCTACGTTTTACATAAACTATTTTTAAGAAGTGCACATTTAATTAACTAAAACGCGTGTTTGCATTTAGTGCTGCTGGTTGAAATTAAATCCATGCTATTCTAGCTACAAGTTGGGTGCTATAATCATCTCTGCAACTTCGGTACATTTATAATTAAGCTACATTTCTAACTACCATTGTGTCATGATATCTTAGATAACTTAACCAGTTTTAATGTATTTTGTACTTCAAATATTGTACATTCCGTTTCTAGTGTAAAAGTAATTGATTATGATATTACATTTATGTGATACAAGATAGACGAACGAGCACCACCGGCACTAAATGCGGGCTTACGTTCGGCTTCACTAAAAATGTTTCCCATCAAAAATTCAAAGTAGTAACAATAAATAAATAAATAAAATATGGCTAGTTGATTTAATAAGGCACTTGTACACACATTGGTAATTTTTAAATTGCATATAAACATATTATATTGTACTAAGACTTGCAATAATTCAAGAAAAAGAACTAATTTTCGTTGTTATTTAATACGATTTTATTAAAGTGATTTATTTTTATTTTAAAACGTTTTTATTCTGACAATCATAAAGTAACAAGATCGTTTAGCGTAATCATATTACAATGTTGTAGACCTGAAGATCTTGTATCTATCAAATATTGACACTTTTTCCGGATTTTACTCACCGCTGTTATCGGAATCATACTATCGCTTTATTGTTCTAGTTTGCTAAAATAACGTAAATTTACTTTCTCTGAAACAACTTTTATTTGCAAACCCTGCGTTTTAGCTCTCCTTCTTTCTAAACGAAACTTGGAACCAGTTTTAGTCAACTTTTTACAATTATTATTGACACATGAAATGTTTTATTATTGTTACTATTTTGTTGCAGCCCAGCCGACGATTATTCCCAGCGATGGTGATACAGGGGACAAGGTAGGTGCGCATTATCAAGTCCTTATTCGAATTGCTGGTTTAAATGAACGCGGAGAACTTTCATCTTTGCCTGGAAAAGATGCTCAACTGACGTGTACCGCGCTCAGTACGTGTCTGTTTTATTTCAAACGGTGACATAACAAAACAACGTAATTTTGTATAATAGAGTGTACCCAACAGTAGTTTTTTAATTAATATCAAATAGCATATTAAATAATTGATTAAATGAATAAATGTACGTGTACAAATATTATATTTTATTTTTACCTACTACTTTGGATGTTTTACGGGAATCATCTTTCAGCAGTGGACATTTTAGTGAAGTCGAACGTGGGCCCGTATTTAGTGCCGATGGTGGGATTCGAATAATAATAATTATTATACTACAACTTCTATTACTATTGATAACAATAACAGCAATTAAAATCTATTTTATACATTGATCCAGATGCTTCGACTGAAGAACGAATCGAAAACGCCGTAATTGGCTGGAGCTTTATGCAGTCGACCGAGGAGCCTTTGTACACAAATCAGTTGGCTGAAGCTGTTGAAACGCGACAAAGTCAACACGAGCTGCATTTGACCAAATTGAAACCAATTGAAAATGCTCGGGGTCAGTGTTTGGTCACCTTGGACAAACAGGTCACACTGAGTTCGCCCTACTTTCCGGTCCACATTTCGGACAAGCCACGCACGCGTAAGTTTCTCATTTGAACGTTATGAGCATGCTATTGTTATTTGAATTGGTTTAATAAACTTTAATTGATTCATTAAGCAATTAATGGTTTAATTAACACGACGTTAAAATTAGCCTGGTTGATTAGATTTTTATTGTGGTTTGTGAGGTGGTTACTACCTCTTCACTATTTTTCTATTTGCACAGCACATTAAACAACTAACTGCAATGGCTTTATAAGCATAGCAAAAGTAGGAGAATAACAAAGTTTCTTAATTGATAAACAGCTTTTTTGTAACAATTTTACCGTTTTTCAAAAATTGACAAAACCGCTTGATTCTTGTCAATTATCTCATTTATCCCGGTGGCTACATAAGATATATGTTTGACTTAAAATACCTTTTAGCTACCTTGGGTATATGCTTGTACTGGTCTGCCAAAGTAAATATCTAGTTATATCGTTGTACACTTGATCTTTGCTTTGTTAACCTGGGTACTTAAGTGCATCTATTCTAGTATGCGGTTGAAATCAGGAATATTAACATTATTAAAAATAGAGACTTTATGAGTAATATTTAAATTTGCAGTATTATAAGCATTTTCTTGTCTGTTTATTATGTACAAACAACTGGATCTGAATTTAGTGCCGGTTGTGAGATTTGAACTCATGTCTATCTACCTAAGAGTTTGATTCTTGAGATACTTACACTTTATACGATATTATCAGTTTATCCTAGTCTAAAAAACGTTGATCATGGTTTAAACACCGGACTGTAACTAAGTTAGTCTATGAGAATGAATTTCACAAAATAACGTTTCGATAAATGTTCGGTAACAAAATTTGTTTCTTTTATGCATATGTCAGAGTTAAGTACGCAATAATGTTGAAGGTAAAATACACGAATTTTCAGATGTTATTTTTAATAGTAAAACAAAAATTATTATTCTACATTTATTAATAATAATTTAAATGCAACACACTGTGCCGAAGTGGTCTAGTGGTACAGTGCTGGACTTGAACTAGAGTACGCATAGGTTCGAATGCCACCCCTGCATTAAATACAGGCCACCGGCCGGCTTTACTAGATGTCTACTTACTGAAAAATGTTTCCCGTAAGACATTCAAGCAGTAACAACTACATAAAAATAAAACAAACGTTTATTTTATACCCAAACAGCTCATGTGACAACTGATCAACGCGTTCAAATCGAAATTAACGGTCTTAATCATCCCAATTCAATTTACGTAAACCAAGTTGGAAGCGATGCCCAATTAAAGTGCCGGGCTATTTTAGTGGCTAAATCGACGGCCCTCTCGACATCCGAAGGTACCCGATACGGCTGGGAATGGCGTTACGAGGACGAAGATCCTGTATTTACCAGCAGCATTGCCATCAGTTTGGATGCAAACGGAAACAAGCTCGACTTGCAAGGAATTCAAGCGTCGCCTGGCAATCGGGGTCGCAACGTCAAGGGCCGATGTGTTGTTCATGTGCCCGAACATTTGGTTGACGACAATGTGCCCCAAAGTTCCGATTCTATGTTGGTCTACAAATCGTCATATTTTTCAATTGAAGTAGCCAAAAGTCTTGTTGACAAGGATCAGGACAAGTTTGTTCCAATTAGAGGCAAACCTGATGGTATGTTTTATACAAATGTTTATTATAAGTTGCAATTGACAGAAAATTGAAAATGACTAGAAACGTTTAGGTTTAAAAAAATACTCATGCCTCTATTTTTTGTACAAATGTAACACAATTTTGTATTGGTGGTAAAAACGAAGTACATATGTATTAGTAAACAACTGTTGAATTATTCTATTAGAAATTGTGTTAAACGTTTTAAACATATTTCATTGTCAGTTATCTAAAACTTGTTTATTGTAATATAATAAAATTACTTTTTTAAAATATATGTTCTAATTATGTGTTTTTATAAATTCTACAATTTGAACAGATAATTTGGATGTAGTGCTAGTTGGCTTGGATGAAGACGGTTATCTTAAGGCCAAGGAATCAGACAGCAGAAGTGTATATTGTCAAGTCCAAAGTAAGTTTATATATATATATATATATATATATATATATATTAGTTTGGTTTGGGTAACCTTAAGTTTTAAAATTTAACCAACCGTTACTAATTATTTTTTTATCCTTTTAATAAGTAATTTTAACAAATTGATTATAACCATACTCATTTTATAAAATTTTAAAATTTAAAATTTTAATGTTTCAAATTTAATGTTTGCTACTTTAAATGTTTGCATGAAAAACATCTTTCAGCAGTGGACAATTAGCGAAGCCAAACGTGGGCCCGCCATTTAGTGCCGGCTATGGGATTCGAATCCATGTCCACCGAGGTCCGAATTCGAGCTCTGTACCGCTAGACCACAATGTTTTTCTTGATTTGGTAATAATTTTATAACTGTATGTTTTACCACCTTCTGATTACATTTATTTCAAAAGTATTAAAAAAAACCTAATGCACTCTTACTAAATATTTAAGTTAATAGTAATAATGGTAATAACAATAATAATAGCAATAATAATAAGGATTATCCTTTACAAAAATATATGAATCAATTCAATCTATTTCACTTGCAATGCCAGACCGCACTACAGATCAAGTATTGCTCCCCGAACACTACCACATCTTGTATGGCTGGGAATTCGCTGACGCTGTCGGACTGCCTATCGATTCGAGTCTAGTCGCTGATCGAGTATTGCGAGATTCATTTGGCAATTTGCGCCTGTATAATTTGGCCGGTCCTAAACAGGGCAATTTGCCATTGAAAATTCGCTGTTTGGCGATCGTTTCCGAAATTCGGTCGCCTATTTCCGTCGAACAAACTGTCAAACGACCCAAGCTGTACTATTCGGACTATTTCGGATTGGACATTCAACGGAAGGACAGCGAAACTAGGACTACAGACAATTTGGCCGAACGAGGCGGAAGCGACAAGTTTGACGGTAAGTCGAGGTGCTAACATCTTGCAGTTGTTATGGCAACCAACAAACTCAAACATGGAGAAGTGGTTTTTCTATTTCTAACACATGCTTAAAAATAATAAGGTTGACATTTATATGTAAAACAAATTAACCAATGGTAGTCTAGTAGTAGTACACTGAACTCGAACGTAAGTGCCATTAGAGACACCAAATGCAGACCCCCGTTTGGTTTTGCCAAAATGCCCGTTTCCGAGAAATGTTTTTCGTAAAGCATTTAAACAACGATAATAAATGGATAGCATTTTGTTTCAGTTTAGCCAATAGCAAATTATTTTGCGAGTTGAAGACGTATAATGAGATTTATTAGTTATTATTTGGTTTAAAACCCTTTTGCTCTAAAGAGAATCAAATATAAAAACATTTTCCATGTAATTATGCATTAAAGCTTTGCATTTTAGATCCTGCAATTTAAAAATTAAGTTTTTATTAGGATTTTGCTGAACATTGTCATCGGAATTACTTCCTTGCCCTATTTTTATTTGATGATGTCATTTTGTTATTTTTAAACACTATTTTCTTAAGAAGTCAAGTTACTCAACTTCTTTGTCCACTAAATTCATGACCGGTTATGGTAGAGTTGTAATTGGATTGGCTGCATTTATTAACACACTTATTTTTGTACTATTTATTTTTTATTTCTTCAATGTTTGTAAAGGATACATTTTTAGTAAGTAGACGTTTTGCAAAGCTTCTCAATGAGGGTGTCTATATTCGGTACCTAGTCAGCCATAAGCGAACAGCTTTATCCACTTCCACTACTTTGAATATTTTTCAGCAAATGTATTTTAAGCAGATAGATATTTAGCATATTCAAACGATGACTTGCATTTAACACAGGTGGCTTGACTTTAGTTCATACTTAGCCACTTTCCAGTCACCTCTAGCAGCCCAGCACAAGTGCATAACTTAGCCTGTTCCAACCCCATGTTCAAGTATAGCACTAATAACTTTAGTTTTATAAAAAGTATATTATTGTTAGATAAACAATAAAAAATCAATTTGAATTATCCAATCTGTGCAACCAAAAAACCATAATTTCATTTTTAAGAGGATGCGGCAATTCAAATAACCTATGTTGATCTCAGTGAAATAATTTTTAAATAATTTAAGGATTGTTTGTTTTACCACTTTTGTCTTTTCAGTTTCTGGCAACATGGTCAAAGTGTCGATTGAAGGACTTCGTCCAGATGGTACACTAACAGCGGAACCTGGCGAGACATTGGAGTTAAATTGTTTTGCTCATGGTGAATAATATAAATTGCTATTTTCAAATTTTTGTAAATTAGAATTATTTTTAAGAAATTAATGAACTAACTTGCTCAATACTTTTAATGTTTTTAATAATTTTACTGATCCAATTATTTAGAATATTTCATTTGTATAAAAAATATTGTATTTAAAATTAAAAAAAGCATATGTATGTTGGAATTGAAAAGTAATTTTTGTACTTAATAATAATTTATAATGGAATATTCAATTTTAACAGTGTACTTATTAAATGGTAAGTCATATGTAATGGTAATTGCGCTTATGAATTAGGTTGTACATGTTTAGAACAATTTTTTGTTACCTCTCTATAAACAATTTAAGTTTATGTAAACAATGTTTTTTTATCAATATTGTCCGCAAGTTAAAATTATTTTTTATTACAAACTTATCAAAGTAAAATAATTGTATAACAATACACATTAATCTTTAAACATAACAATATAATCCAACAGATACAAATACGATGCAATTAGTGGAAGATGCTGTTTACGGCTGGGATATTCGTCGATCAAGTGGAGCTCTAATGAATCTGGGTTTGATAGCCTATGAAGTTAAACTGAATTCGAATGCCATTACGTTTGTTACATTAAAAGAATTGAACAAATCTATTAACGAAGATATTCAGGGTCGATGTGTTGTTCGTCGTGGATCACAAATTTATCGATCCGAATACTTCCCTATTAAAGTTCAAAGCGTACCAAAAGGACAATCCGGAGAAGGTAATCAATTGTTTTATTTTTGTATTGCATTTAAACGTTGGAATAATGAAAATAATAATAATGAAAATAATAATAATAATAATAATAATAATAATAATAATAATAATAATAATAATAATAATGGAAATATTAATAATAGTTATAATAAAAGCAACAATAATCTACCTATACAAGAAACGACTTATCAAAAAAGTTTACTTTTCCTGTTTTTAAAAAAAATATATAATTACAGTTAGAATAATAATAATCCTTTTATACACAAGTTAGCAATTATTTACAACTGTTTTCAGCGTCGACTATGGTAATGTTAGTAATTGAAATATTATTTTAACACACTGCTTTCTCACCCACATTTAACCATGTTTTTATTAACTATTCGAAATTTTACACTCGAAATTTTTCTATCTATATACAAGCTATTTTTTATTGGTTAAAATTATGGTATTCAAATTTGTGAACACCAAAATGCATATTCTTTAACGTTAATCCAAATAAAACCTTGGCCTTGATATACATGTTTATTATGTTTTTACGTTGAAATAAAAAGATGATGGACGTATTCTGGTACAAATTGATGACTACAGTCCATATACGACTGCAATTATAATGAAGCCCAACAGCGAACTCAATCTTGGATGTTTTGGAATTGGTACGTGCATAATTTGATAATTTTTCTTATTTGTGTATTGTTACCTTCTTATGTTATTTAGTGTTAACGATGTAGACATCTTGAGGACTAGACAAGCGTTGCAGTTGTATGTAGATTCCAGTTCCAATGACAGTTTGTGCGATTGCTTACTTTGATAAATATATGTGCAATTGTACATATAAGAAGGTTACAAATGAATTAATTAAAACGGTTTATGATGTAGTTACCTCTTTATTATTTCTATGTTTGTACAAAATGATCGACTACGATGGCTTGACAAGGATAACAAAAACAGAAAAATAACGACGTCTTTTAATTAATAGACGGCATCACTTTGATGACCCCACTGTTTACAACGATTGACAAAATTACCTGATTTTTTAAGGATTGTCTTTCTTAGCCCAACAGCTACAATTGGTAACGAAATTTTTTTAATTTTTAATTTTTAATGTTTGCTACTTTGAAAGTTTTACGAGGAACATCTTTCAGCATTAGATATTTTAGCGAAGCCGAACGTGGGCCCGCATTTTAGTGCCGGTAATGGGATTCGAACCCATGCCCATCAAGGCCCGAATTCGAGCGCTGTACCGCTAGACCACCACGGCACAATCTTATATTGACCTACTTTGATATTTAAGAACATTTAGGACTTTTTACCCATCTTAGGTATATATACTACGTACTATTAAATATTTTAGATAAAACTTTATATATATATATATATATAATATCATTTGCAACAAAAAATTGTGATTATAATATATAACAACACTTGTTCTACAGTAAATTATAATACCTCCGTTTATTAAAACTTAAAAACGAACACGTGTAATTTGTTGAAAAAAGAATATTATGGACAAAAATTTATTAATATTTAAAGAAAAAGTTACAAACTTTGTATTGTCAACAATTTAACTAACATTCACTTTTATTAATAACATTTACCGGCCGTTTTAAATCTGAAACTATCAAGAAACCAATAAAGTCATTTGAAACTCGGTTTTTTATAACATAAATAATATTCTCTACAAGTAGTACGTTATTTTACAACTTGTTAACCTAGCGTTTTAAAAAAACCAAAACCAAATTAATAACTTCTAAATCCGGGCTGTAGATAATCAAATGTACGATGGTCGGGTTTTTGATCAACAAGGTTTTTGCAGTTTAAATAAATTAAACCCATAGTAAATGGTAAGTTATACTAAAAAACAGCCGTAATGAGAAAACACTTTATTTTTTTATTACATTTGGTTAATTTAACGGAAAATATAGTTGAATATGGTCGTTAAAATTGTGTCATAAATGGGCTTCCAGAACTTTACACCAACTAATTCAATATACTCTTATTTATTTATTAAAATGATACAAATGCTTTTTATATCTTATTGAAAATTTATTTATTTATTTATAAAACATTTGTGTAGAAAATTATTATTTGCTATCTGTATCTTGTTATAGATGTTGTAAAAGGCAACGTTGTATCAAATGTATCACAAAAATGGAAATATTCGTATTCCTTCGTAGACGCATCTGACACAGTCATTTATGGATCATTGGGACCGTCATTTGCTTCGGTCAACGAAAAGCCGCCCAATGTGCTGTCCATTCAGTCGACCGAACAGGAAACAAACCAGAAACAGTTTGCTTCCCACGTTCGCTGTTTAATTACGTTTGAAACACAGACATATTCGTCACCCAATTACCAAATTATTGTTAGCAACACTGATCAAATACCGGAAGTTTCAAGTAGATCATGTTTTTAATTGTTATTTGCTAACTGGTAAAGTGTCTTGCTTAGATATATCTCAATGTCTGCAGCATATGTAGATTTGTACAGAAAACACTAATTTGACATACGATTGTGAAAAATGCTACTCTTTTTTAATTTTAATTTTTTTTAATGTTTCAATGTTTTGTTGAAAACAACCTTTAGCAATTTAGTGCTAATAGAGGGATTTAAGGCTGGAGTTTGGGTTAGACTCCAACTAACACCAGCTTGAAAACCGTTTTGTTTAATGAAACAAATGTGTGGTAGGATGAAAATATTTTGTATCGAAGAATGCTTACATTGGACGTTGTGCAAATAACATGAAACATTTGTATTATTCTATGATGTAAATTTAAATTATTTATTTTTTTATCTTGTTTTTGAAGCCGTGTATTCAAAATATTTTGTGAAAGTGGAAGGTTTGAATGATACTAAAAGTGTGATAAGAAATGAAGACTCAGAATTGATGCTTACATGTAATGCAATAAGTAAGTTTGTTATATGTATATATACATGCATGTTTACTTATTATTGTTTTAATGGTTTACGGGAAACATATTTTACCAAGTGGTCATTTAGTAAAACCAAATAATTTCTCGCCAAGGTTTTATTAAAAGAACAATCTTTATTTTTAAATCCAGTAACTTGCATTTGAAAATTATTAAAAAATTAACACCCTAATCGCATTCAAAAACAATTAATGTAAAAATTAGATTAAATAATAATAATAATAATAATAATAATAATAATTTATAAAAGAATTTTTTTGTACTGAAAGAAAAGTAGCATATCTAATTTACCCAAGTTTAAAGTATGCGTTATATGCATTATTAATGAACTATATCTACAGATGAATTCTTAATTTATCTTCTGTTATCTAAATACCACATACAAACCGTTTTTATTAACCGGAGATTTAGCATAACCCTAAATAAGTGTCCAAATTTAGTTCTGCTGATGAAACTTGAACCTATTGCCATTTAGATGCAATCCAGCACTTTACTCACTTCTACAATATTGGTATATTTAAACTGTGCCCGGGTGGTCTAGCGGTACAGCGCTCAAATTTGGACTTTGGTGGGCATGGGTTCGAATCCCATCGCCGGCACTAAAATGCGGGCCCACGTTCGCATTCGCTAAGATGTCCACTGCTAAAAGATGTTTCTCGTAAAACATTCAAAGTAGCAAACATATAATAAATAAATAAAATAAATATATATATTTTATTATTATTATTATTATTATAGTCAGCAAAAATACTTTAGTAAAGTACATTTAGCGTTGCAAAATTTAAATTAAATATTTTTATACCAATGGCATATAAGCAAAGGAAGTCAGAGAATAAAAGGATTTTAAGTTCTACAATTATTACAAAGTTAGAATAAAAAATTAGTTTCAGTAATATGGTTATGGAATAAGTCTCATAAATTCCTCAAACAATAAAAGGACATAATAAAATTGGGTAGTAGTCGTAGTAAAAGTATAATTTGTTTTGGTCAAGTTAAAAACAAAATATTGCAAACATTTAGTTACGTTGAACAAAGCTGTCTTCATAGTAGAAGCACCAAAGAATTACTAACTGATATTTGAAAGATACACCAACAGTGCATTCCTGATATCATTTGGATTGGTTAACAATCTCACTAAATATGGAATGCACAAATTGTAGTAGATAATTGATTTGTATTAAATGTGAATAAATGTTCTTCTTATTTTGCACGATGCAATCGATTTATTGAGGTCGGCATGCAGAGATGATTGTTGAAATGTGAGTAATTATGGTGGGTGTATCATTTATAAAAACGATTTGGTCAAATGTTGCAACCATTTTTGTACAAATGTAGATGCAATACATAATTGTTTTTTAAAAAGCCTATGAAAAGTTCAACATAATTTAAATGACTTTCAATGTAACAATAGATACATATTGGAACAAATATAAGTGTTTGTTATACCACTTAAAAACTTTCAGATTTCTATGTAGATTTAAAACCTGTGTGTGTATTACAAGACTAAGAATATGTTAGAACGTTGGATAACACGACATTTTCAACAATTGAGCTGCAAATTTAGATTTAATAAATTAATTAAAATAAGTAAAATGTTTAAAATGTGGATTTATATTTATAGAGAGAAAGAAAAATAATTCCAATTATGATGATTTATGGAAAATACCGAGAATTAGTTTGTATTTTACATTTTATCTGGGGTTGAGCTAAGTAATAGTACAGTAATATATATATATATATATTCTCTTTTTCCGTATCAGACCGTCAAACAGGCCATCCAATTACCGACCTTCAATATCGTTGGACCTTGAAAAACCGAAACAACGAGCCAATCAGCGTGACCCAATTGACTAAAGACACCGTCCAAACGACATCAAATGTGTTGAAAGTCAATATCGTTGGACCTTGAAAAACCGAAACAACGAGCCAATCAGCGTGACCCAATTGACTAAAGACACCGTCCAAACGACATCAAATGTGTTGAAAGTGAACCGTTTGAACGGTCGACTTGGTCAAGTTTTTGGGCGATGTGAAGTGGCCGACTTCGATTCAACCGAATGGGATTCGTCGGATCAATTTCAGCTCAACGTTGTACAAACCGACGATTCAACTGTGACTGATCAACAGATAGATTACGAACGGGAATTGGACAAGGATGATTTGGGAAAAGTGATTAAACCTTTTGGATTTTGGAAGGCCAATGGTATGTTGATTTTTGTTTTGTCAAATGACAAAGTGTACAATTGTTTGGCAAACTTGTTTGCATTGCGCTGATATTTACAATTTGGTGTGTGACGGTAGAGCAGATAATTCAGTTGTTTACTGTTTTGCACAATTATTTATTTATTGTGATTAGTGACCTAGTTACCTCTTCATTAATTTTGTACAACATATTAAGTGATAAACTCCGATGTTTTGTGACATCATCACTATTTTCAAAGATTGACGAAGCCGCCTGTTTTTCAATCACAATTATCTGAATGTATGCTTGCATCCATCCATTAAAACAAGATATTAGTTATACAGCTGAGAACTCGGCTTCTACAGCACAAGTGCACCTAGTTCAGGATGTGCCACGTAGATGTAACAGTCAGGAATATTGCAATTATTGGAAACTGAACGTTTATAAGCCGGGATAGTCTAGCGGTACAGTGCTCAAATTTGGACCTCGGTGGGCATGGGTTTAAATTCCATCTCCGGCACTACAATGCGGGCCCACGTTTGGTTTTGCTAAAATGCCCACTGTTGAAAGATGTTTCTCGTGTAAACATTCAAAGTAGCAAACATAAAAAAAATTTATCAGAATTATTAGCATCTTTTAACTCGATTAATATAGCATTATGGGGTTGCATGTTCCACTTCAACGTATTGTATGTTTTATTTTTTTGTTTACTACTTTGAATGTTTTACGAACAACATCTTTCAGAAGTGGACATTTTACCGAAGCCGAACGTGGGCCCGCATTTTAATGCCAGTGATGGGACTCAAATCCATGCTTACCCAGGTCCGAATGCGAGAGCTGTAAGCTAGAATTTTCTGGCTACAAATACTGTTCAATTTAGCGGTAAAGAAAGAAGTGAAATATTCTTGAAATGAAATAATATTTAAAACTCAACTTAATTTGTTATTAATGCTTTTAAGGTTTTTAAACACCGTTTTAAATTACAATTGCAAAAATTAATGAATTTATTTTTGAGTTTATAAAAGTGCTAAAATTTAATTTACACTTTTAGACACCGATGATCGTGTGACGCTTACAGTCCAAGGACTAAATAACGAAAATCATTTGGTTTCGAAAACTGGAGATGACGTATTACTTACGGCCAAAGCTGAATGTATGTCTATATATATATATATATATATATATAATTTTTATTTTTAGTATATTACTTTAATATTTTAATCTAAAGCATTTTGAGCAAGTAGCCATTTAGGGGAGCTATAGACCTGTGAGCCCGCATTTAGTTCCGGTTGTGGCAATCAAACACATGCCCACTCAGGTTCAAATGTATCATTTTACTGTATATATTTAATAATGGTGTATTAATAAATTTGTAATCAATGTTTTAGTAGACAGAATTAATCGTTTTTATATTATGAATGTCATTAATGAGTTAAATATATTAAATAAATTTTTATTATATTTTTATAAAGATGGTCTGGAGACACAGGGTTTTTAACATTAAATTATACTTCCATTTATTATTATTATTATTAAAAAGTGAATTTTCATTTATTTAATTTACTATTTATTATTATTTATGTTATATTTACTACTTTGAATGTTTTACGAGAAATATCTTTCACCAGTGGACATTTAGCGAAGCCAAACGTGGGCCCGCATTTTAGTGCCGGTGATGGGATTCGAACCCATGTCCACCGAAGTCCGATTTCGCGCTCTGTAACGATAGTAGGGCTGAGTTACAGCTGATTAAATACTTAATATATACATACAAATATATTAATATTTAAGCATTTAGGTTATTTGACTTATTTAAAAATGTAGATTTAGTGTATGTGATTGTTTTTTAGTTTTCTAATCATACAACGTAGGTTTTATTTTATTTTTTAGCAAAGTCAAACAAAGGTTAGCGGTAATACTTGAATCTATACTTTGAGTTTAGTTTTATATAACTAAACTACTCCTAATTTTTTGCTCTGTTTAGACTATTGCAACGTAGAGTTAATATTTTTACTCGATAATAGCAATTATTTAATGAAATATTTATGCAAGCATTTGTATCAACAAATGAGAATAATGACATGTTACATTGATTTTTATTTAAATTAGTTAAAGATGAAGTAGAAGGCGAAATTATATCGTACGGATGGGAATTAATGGATGCAAGTGGCAAAGTTATACCATGGAATTATGTTGCCAATAACGTGTCTGCTTCGGCCCAATCTGGCGACTTGACGTTGAATGATTTGGTCAGTAACCAATGGACTCGTACAGGTCAATTGAAGGGCCAAGCGACAGTCCAGGCAGATGTAACCGAATGGATTGTTCAATCAGATGGATCAAAAAAGAAAATAGTGCAACCGTTGATTTATCAATCTAAACCATTTGGTATTGCCATTACTCCAAATGGCACATTTTATGAAAGTGAACTTGGTGGTAAAGATTGTAAGTGGCTTTTCATTAGTTAGAAATTAACCATATATCTAATTGGTTATTGTAAATGTTTAGTGATTGGTTGAAGTTCTACTTGTAAAAGTTGGAAATGTTTTTATTGTTTATCGTTTTCTATGTTTAAATGGTATAGCTTTTTGTTTTTAATATTGATTATTTTGCAGTGAATGGAAATCGAATCAAGGTTTATGTCGATGGCCTAAGTGCATATGGAACCTTAATTGCTGAGTCAGGTGACAAATTAAAACTCAAGTGCATTGCTACAGGTAATTATTTATTTATTTACCTTTTTCTAAAATATTATGTATATCAGTTAACAAAATATTATTTGTATAAGTTTTATTAATACAAGTCTTAGGAAAGAAACACTGTCTATAAGCGTATTAAACAATGTACGTTTACTTTTAAATTACAAGGACCGCAGCCGGTTTTATATTTGAATGAGATAGAAGGAGGGTTAGTAACTTGGCATTTTTAAAAGAGATTGATAAAAATTAACAAAAAGACACTATTCTACAAAATGCGGCAAGGAATTGAAAATATGATTCTTGTGACAGGGTTTAACAAAATCCTGACAAAAGCACAATCCTTGACATACCAAATCTTTACTGCCAAAAATGTAATATACAATTGCATTAAATAATTTTGTTACCTCATGCTTTTTAAAACAAAAGGGTTTAAAAAATAATAAATTATTATTAAACAAGCATTATTCTAAAAGTAAAAAATATATAGAAAAACAGATTATTATAATTTTACAATTTTCTCCACAATAAATAGTTTTAAATGATTATGAATCAAAACATGTGTACATATTTTAGATTCAGTTGACAACAATGTTATTGAAGATGGTATCTACAGTTGGGAATTTAAAGATCGTTATGGACGTTTTGTTCCGGCCCAACAGGTGTCTGCCCTGTCTCGAAAAGTAGCCAATGAAATTGAGTTGACTCACGTAAGACCTACGTACAAGTTGGATTTGAAAGACAAATTGTTTGGACAGTGCAAAGTCTACGTTCCGTCATTCAATCATTTTTACCAGTCAAATCCATTTTATATGGATATTCGCCAACCGGATACTGAAACAAAACAAGCTGGATGTGAGTTAAAATACAACGCTCTAGGCAATTGATTTTTTGTACAAATTTTCCCTTTGTCCTAAAAGATGTTCCATGTAAATTTTTACACAATATTCTTGTTTTCTAACATATGTTTCATATTTTTATCTAACAATTGGCTACAATTGTCTACTTGAAAAGAATGTGAACACATTTCACTTGTCCACACTGGCTTTTACTTAATCATGTCGTTGTAATTTGGGCTTTGCCACTGTTTACCTAAATAATACTGTATTATTTGTTTGGAAGCAAGCTAATTATCTGGCACTTTTAATCTCCTCTTGTCTTAACCGGACTTGGGACTGATTATTATTAAGTTTAACAAATTTATAGCGTAAAATTAAAAGATATAACATTTTTACTAATAAATGGGGCCCATAGAAAAGAAATTGAAGGGTGCATTACACTAATCTAAGGTAGCGGGAGAAAAAGCCTAATTTTTATTGAATGGTTTAAATAAACAGTTAAACAAAGTATATGTGTACACATTAATAATTATGAAATTTGTTAGAGTCATTTTTTGGAATTTAAATTGTTCATAGTTTGTTTATTTTTAAATATTGCTTAATTACTAAGTACATGTTTCAAAATGTTACTTTAAAAACGGATTATTTTAAAATCAAATTAAGGTAAGAAACTCTATTTGATTTACAGTTTTACTTTAAAGACTAAATTATATAGATGCAGATTAGTAGTAAGACTACTAACTAAATACTGTTTGGTACAGGATTTAATTGTGTAAACTGTAGTTTGTTTTAATTAAGATAATTACTTAGGCTATCCAGTTCTCATTAATTCAACATTATAACTACATTCAAATTGCTTTTCGTGCTACTGAGAATGTTTAAAAATTATTTAATTAATTATTATTAGTATACCTTGATGAATGTAATTTATTTGTAAAAGCAATTTGTAAGCAAGAGTTTTGACAAACAAAACGAAAGGATTACAGTCTTGCTTCATTTTTTTAATCTAAAAAATTTACTTTTATACAATCTACTTAAACGGTTAATGTTAATATTAATTACATTAAATGTATATTTATTGAATAACTTTTGTAAATAATAAAAATAATACAAAAAATTGTAATTATAATAATGGTGCACATTTTAAAACATTTTAATGCAGTTGACAATGAAGTGAGCGTACAAGTTCGCGGTACTGATCCCAATGGAATGTTTGTTTCCCAAGTGGGAGATTCCAAAACGCTCGAATGTTTAGCACTTAGTACGTTTTGTTTTTTAATTCATTTTATTCACTTTTAATAGAGGGAATACCAGAAAAATTTGAATATTTAAATTATAAATAGAATTGAGACGTAGTAAAGGTTTTGTAACATTTTTATTATTATTGTCATTATTATTATCATTATTACCATTATCATTATTATCATTATCATTATTATTATTATTATTATTATTATTATTATTATTATTATTATTATTATTATTATTATTATTATTATTATTAGTAATAGTAGTAGTAGTAGTAGTAGTAGTAGTAGTAGTAATAGTACTATTAGTATTACTATTATTGTTATTGCTTCAATGCTTTACAAAAAAACATTTTAGCGAAGTTAAACAGGGGCCCACATTTAGTGCCAGTAATGGCGCCCAAAATCAAGTTTGAGTTCAGTCCTGTAATACTTGAGCACACCGACGGTTTAATTGTTATCCAGCCATAAATAAACATTTATTTTTTAATTGCTATTTTATTAATTTTAATTGGAACTAATTGCGTGTTTGTAGACACCAAAGACAACAGTTCAATTAGCGCAGACAAAGCGTTGTACGAATTTCAGTTTGTCGATGGTGAAACGCTAAATTTAAACAATGCTTACGGCGGCAATATTGCTGAAGAAATTATTCAACAATTGTTAGACAATGGCACAGGTATTCAGCTAACTTTGAACCAAATCAAACCGGGAACATGGCTCAAAGGAGCGTGCAAAGTTACGATTTTAGATGATAATCAAACGAAGCAATATTATTCGGATTATTTTTGGGCCGACATTCGTTCAACCGACGAGGATGCCTCCGCACCGAAAGATGTGAAGGATCGCATTGGAACTATATCGGGAATTACACATGGTGTGTTGGTTGAAAAGTATTTGTTTAACGTATCTTTGTGTTAATATGCTGATTTTAGTTATACTTTTGTTGTTATTTTTTCTGTTGTTAGTTTAGGCATCAATGCGTTTTTATAAGGATAGGAATGTCAGCTCTATATTTTGACCATTATTTTTTTTATTAACATGTAGTTAGAACAGGTTAGGGTAAAGTTTGTAATGATTTAAATATAAATAATTGAAATAAATTTTAATTTATTTAATAATAATTGAAAAAATTGTTGTGACACAATGTTTAAAAATTCAGCCTAAGGAATTTTATATTAAATTCTTTAAGACATAGGCAACATAATATTATTATTGTATTATGCAATAGCATAATATTAAAAAAAAGGATATCTAGAAGCTTGGCTAATCCTGTGCAAGTTTGTATCCTAGCCAATTCATCCAAATGACAATATCCCTTTAATAATTAATGAATTGATTTAGCAATAATTATGCAGTTGTCTGCACAAAAATATAATTTTTTAATTGTTTTTTTTTGTAAAGTTCTCATTATGGTGCTATTATTTTGAATTTGCGTTATAGACCCTAATGTAATTGTCAAAATATACGACACTAATGCCAATCATACTATTTCGGCAAAACCGGGTGAAAATTTGGAACTCACAGGATACGCTTTTGGTGTGTTATTGTATATATATATATATATATATATATATATATATATATATATATATATATATATATATATATATATATATATATATATATATATATAACTGCTTGAATGCTTTGTAAGAACCTTTTTTCAACAAGCGGATATTTAGTGACACTTACAAGATCCCGCATTTAGTGCCAGTGGTGTGAATCAAATTCATATCTACCCAGTTTTAAATCTAGCGCTTCACCAAGTTTGCCGAATTTAAATTAATAGATGTATGCGTAAAAATATCTGAATAAAAATGTGGTTTTATGTATCAAAGAAATTAAAGTTTTTAGATGAATGATATGTAATTATAACTTGCAAATAATTAAGAGATAAATTAGTTTTTTGTTATAAAGAGTCATCAAATAAGAATAACAAAAACTTTTGTTTATTAAATATTAAAAAAATAACTATTTTGAATATTGCTGTCGATTGTTTGAGTCTTTTGGAATTAATACAATTATAACATTTGAAATTTACTAAATGTAAAAAAGACTTTTTATTTAGGCATGGATAAATTAATTATTTATACGTCAAGCAGGCCTTATATACAAATGTAACTGTTTAACGCATGGATAAATTAATTATTTATACGTCAAGCAGGCCTTATATACAAATGTAACTGTTTAAACGCAAATTATTATTAGTATTAATAATAATAATAGTATTAATGACATTAATATATATATATATATATATATATAATAAATTAATTATACGGTTTTTCCAATTATTTTTTTATTTTCTTTTTTTTTGTTAACAAAATGTTGACTGATTTTGTTTATTCGAATTCTTCTTGAAGACGTACAAACCGGTTTGCCTATCGAGGGTATGACCTATTTTTGGGAATTTAGCACCTACGACAACCGGCCCGTTTCTATGAATCAACTGGCTGCCGTCGTCCAAACAGGTAGCGATTTGGCCGAAGATGGACACATTTTGAAATTGGAAAATTATCGATCAAGCGCACACGGCATCCAAGTCAGACTAAAGGCAGTGGCTACGGACAAAGTGACCGATGTAGACCAACGTAGACGTACTTATGCATCGCCTTTGTACAAATTTAATTCCGTTGGAGTTGAAGATGACACACAAGAAAGGCAACGTTATAGTGAGTTTTTGTAACAATCAAATGCGTGGATAATTAGCACAACTCAATATTCGTGTTGCCCATATATAACACGAAAATGAAAATCTAGGATACTTAAATGTGTCAAAAGATGGATAAATGAGATAGTTTTAAAACGCAGAGTTGTTTAAAGTTTTTAATGATTGTACAATGGTGTATTGGGTTAAAATAGGTGAGTGTTTCGATAATTGTTGTTGTCTGAAACGACACATGTTACTTTATTAAAGTTGCTGATCGTAAGGTTGCTTTAAATGAATAACTATCTATTTTCCATTTTTTATAACTGAAATAGATCCAAGCAAATTAGCTCTCTATGTGGTTGGACTAAATGCAGACGGTACATTGACGACAAAAGAAGGCGAATCTATTACACTAAAATGCCAAGTTACGAGTAAGTGCGCTTTTTATCTGTACTATGTTTTGTTTAACCACATTAAACATTTTTATAACAGTATTTATTATTATATATTATTGAGCTCAAGTATTGAATAAGTGTATTAGATAAATAAAATAGCAGATAGTTTCTATTAACAATAAAAAACAGTTTTATTCATTTGTTTGTTATATACTTATTATTATTATTATTATTATTATTATTATTACTACTACTATTCTTATTATTATATTTTTATTGTAACCTGTTATGTTTTTGGTGTTCAGTATGGTGGGAAATATCATTCATAATGGAAAAGTTCTCAATATACATAATTGTGCAACCAAGTGGTTTCATTTTGTTCTTTGACATTATTAATCCGATTATAATGAGTTTGCTAATTCACCATGTATATAAGCCATAGCTTCACTATTTTCATTTAATTTAACCCCCTTTTGAATTTTTTAAAATTCAGTTTTACTTTTGATTTTAGTTCTGTCTAAAAGCATATTTAGTTTGAAATTACTGAGTTTTGTTAATTTAGCCAAATATTCACAAAAGATGCATTATTACCTTTCGGTTTTGTGAAAAACATTGGGCAATAAGATTGTTCTATGTAATCATATTTTACATTTTTGGCATTAACAATTGTGCACATAGGAAATTGAACTGGATTACGGCTTCTATTTAATCTTGCAATCAAAATTATTCTTCCATTTTTACTGTCGGAGTAGCATTCTTCGGTTTTTTTCAACAATATGTATTTTTCAGAGAGTTCCAGTCACCTTACACTTTATCTCTCCTTTTATCAACTGGACTTGAAATTCGTTACTATAGAAATGAGTAGTAAATAGAATCTTTAATTTTGCATTTTGTATTAAAAATGCTTCAACTGTTACATACAATTTTTCCCTATTTGACTGTCACATTTTAATAATTTATATGTGCCGATCTAGTGGAACAGCACTGAACTCAATCTGGGATGAATATGGATTTGAATGTTACTAAGGAAGCTGAAGGTAGGTTTTTATTTGACTTCGTTCAAATGTCAACCTACTAAAACAAGTTTCTTACAAATACTAGTAACAACAATCAAAACTGTATTTGTTGTCCTTTAAAAACTCACAAAAATGTCTACCCATTACACGATCTAATAAAATAGAAAAATCTATCAAATGCCTACTTCGCTGTAACTCCTCAACATAATCTTTTCAAGGGTGGTATAGTTGTATAATGCTGGTCTTGAACAAGGGTGAGCATGGGTTTGAGTGTCACCATCAACACAGAATGTGGGCTCGTGTTTGGCTTTTCTAACTATTCGCTTGCTGAAAAATGCTTCCTTTATACATTAATAACAAAACCAAAAATGAATAAAATAAATTACAATAATACTGGATTGCGAATCAAGACTTGAATTGTTGTTAATCCATGTTAGATTTGAAAACTCACAAAACGGTCGACCCGTCACACGATTTAATTATTGGCTGGAATTTGGGCACGGGTCCCGACAATCGTCCAGTTGCTTTAAATCAAATTGCCCAATCGGTGTTATTCCATAACGATCAATTGATATTGAATGGCTTGAAGCCGACATACGGTTCAACAGGTAGTTTGCGCGGCATGTGCACAACGCGATTGACGAAAGAACAACTGGTCGACGACAATAAATATCAGCCGGGTGACATCAATTCGGATGTATTTGTCATACATGTCGAACCGAAGGATGGCGAGTTGGTAGATGATTCAAAACTCAAGCCGTACAACAATTGGTTGCCTGGAAAAAGTTTGTTCTTTTTAATTTGAAATAAATGTTTTTTTATTATTTATTTATTTATTATTATTTGCTTATTATAGTATGATTAGCTAATAGTGCAGACAGTACTATTAACATTCATCCACTTATAAGTTTTATGGGGTGATTTAGAACTACAGCGCTAAACTGAAACTTGGGTGAGCATAGGTTCGAGTACCACCAACATCAGTAGAATGCGGGCTGCCGTTTGGATTCTCTAAAATGTCCACTTGTTAAAACAAATTTTTTCTAAAGCATTTAAAAAAAAATAATAATCAATAATCAATAATAGTAAAAACAGTAACAAGTTTAGTAGAATTTAATTGATTAAGTTAAAGTACATTTAATTTATACTTGTGATGTAGTTTTAGAAACAAGTAATAATTTATGAAGAGTAATGTGAATTAAAATGTACGTATCTAGTTATACGTACTGTATAATAATACTGCCTACTAAGTGTACCCAATTATGGGCACAACTATTTGATAAAATATAGCTTGTTAAAAGGAATAAAGGGCACAATTCATTATTTTATTAATGAACAAAACGGTTTTGAAAACCAAAAGTATACATTTTGTTATTTCATCATTGATGTATTTGTTGTAAATGTCTAAAGTAGTTTTTTATAAATGGTACGATATATACACCCATGTGAGGGTTGTATATGCTATTCAATACAATATATTACTAAATGAAATTGATATGTTTCGTTAAGCTACTGTTAATTATGACTAGTAGTATAATTAATTGTATAATTAATTAAATTGTACGTTGTGAATTTAATTTCAGAGCCCAAAGATGCTGTTATCGTCAAAGTATTTGATTTGGAGCCGGATGGTTCTGCTGTTGTTTATCCTGGAGGAAATTTATCTTTGAATTGCATTGCACTAGGTAAATTGTATTTTATAAGTATGTGAATTGCAAATCATAAAATTTAATTTTTTAAATAAATATTGAAAAATTATGAATAAAATTATTTTTTACTTTTTTCAGACCTGTTTTTTCTACATATTTACTACATGCTTATTTTTAATTAATTAAAGTTAACTAAAACAAAAACTCAATCAAAACGTCAATAATAAAAATATGATGAAAAATTATTTAGAATTATAACATTATAAAAGTCACATACGTAATTTGCTTGTCCAGATTCAATAAATTTGCGCCGTGTTATATCACGCAACGCCATCGATCCATTATTCTCGTGGCCATTTCGTCAAGGTACATCAGGTCAATTGTTGGCCTACAATCAGCTGGCCAATGGCCCAGTGCATATCAGCCAACCTGTGCCCGATCCCAAGTCCGAACACGAAGTTGGACTGAGTCGCATTGACCTAACCGGGCTGCGTTTGATGTCGAGGGAAAACCGCGATGCGGACAACGTCTGGGGTCAGTGCGTCGTTCAAATAGGACTTCAACATTTTGCTTCTGATTATTTCCATTTGAAATTTGCCAAATCTACGGACGAAATAAGATCTTACGAGACGATGCCTGAATCGTATTACAGTACGTTTGAATTGTGCGTGGGATATTTATTTGCAATGTGTAATTAATCTAAAGGTTTATTTTTATTCATTTCGGTTGACGGTATGATCATCTCTTTATTATTTTCTAATCAATTTCAATAGTTTGATAAGCGTAACAAAAGTAGAATAATAACGTAGTTTTCTGGCATTCATGTGATGTCACCATTGCTCTCAAAGATTGACGAGGCCGTCTGAATTTTATCAAAGTTATCTCTCTTAGCCTAAGGACTGCACATAGTATACCTTAATATACCTTTTAAGTACCTTGGGAGTATACTTGCATCCACCTGCCGAAGCGAAAGCCCAGTTATACCGCTGTGAACTCCGTCCCTGCTGCTATTAGTATAGATGCTTCTCAACACCTAGTCCAGGATGGACCACGTAGAGGAGAAACAGTCAGGATTATCACCATCATTGGAAATTGAAACTTTATGACCATTACTCAAATCCTCAAGATTATTAGCATCCCGTCTAAAAGTATACTGCTGTATTTATGCTATTTTATAAAGAAGTATTTTAATCATTAACTGTTTTTGAAAATTGAATGTTTATTTTACACAAAATACATTAAAATGTATTCGTTAGGTGTTTTTGGTTAAAATCAATGTTGAATCTCAAACTACGACTTTTTAGAGAAGTCGTTACAATTTCTAGAATATTGGACATTTTAAGAAAACTATTTTTACAACAACATTTACACTTTGAACAATTTTTAAAATACAGTAATATTTGTTCAATAAAAAAAATTAAATTTCTGAACAAACTGTTACTTGTGCTCAAATAATTTTACGGTGTTTCGTTTAATAGAATTATTTTTTTGATAAAGGTAAATTATTTACTTTTGCAACTATGTAATATGTTGAATAATTACTTTATTTCCTACTTTCCATGTAATTGGTTCGAATATGTAGGCCAGTTAGTTCACAAGTTTTGTAATACTAGTTGTGATGGCCTAGCGGTACAGCGCTCGACTTGGACCTGGTGGATATGAGTTCTAATTCCACCACCGACACTGAATTGAGACTCACGTTCGGTTTTGTTAAAATGTCAACTGCTGAAAGATGTTTCTTGTAAAACATTCAAAATAGTAAAAAAAAAATTTTTTAAAAATATTAAGATTGTCTTGAGATAGGAGAGAGTAGTCTGTTAATATTTGTCAATGGGCCAGTGGGTTTCTGAATAATGCATTCTCGTGTCCAGTAATTTGTTACTGTAACAAAGTGGAAATCTGATTAATATGAAAAAAGTATATCACTTAGTCAATGAGGTGAATGCTCTCAGTGAGTTGGGAGAAATGAAATTACAACTGAGTCAAAGTTACAACTACGGCTTATGTAACAATAACGATAGCAGGTTCTTCCTGCATTCAAAAAATGCGGTTAATAAAGATTCTACTAATGCAAGTTACCTATTGTGAGGGTAGAAAATTACTGAATGTGTAACGAAATACAAGCTTTACTCACGTCCCAATTTACCCTATTTTTATTATTGTTTTACTGCTTGAATATGTTTATCAAGTAGACATTCAACGCCGGTAATAGGAACCAAACCCATTCCTGCCCACTGACATACGATAACAAGAATAATATTAACAGAATAAACAATGTATATTTTTATCTTTAATCCTGTTTTTAGCCTCAAATGATAATGTGATGTTGGTAGTAACTGATTTGGACAAGGATGGAAACAAAGTGGTTCATCAGGGAAGTGATTTGGATTTGAAATGTGAAGCCAGAGGTTTGTTTTTCTTTATTGTGACAAACGTCAATGTATTAATTTTTCAATTAATACGCTTTTATTTATTTCTTAAAAGATGTAGGTAAAAATATTTTATGCACTGCACTAAAATTGTAGCTTTTAAACAAATGGATTTCGATTAGGCTTTTTTGTGCATTTGTCAATAGGTTTATGTACACTGATGACTTATTTTGTTTCAATACTATTTTTCAATTGTCTCGTATTTAAGTTTCTCACAATTAAAATAAACAATTGTTTATAGAATGTAGAGATTTGTCAACAATAAAAATAAATAAACCAGAATCTCTTTTATAAACTGAACGTCTTTTAATTTGTTTACCTCAGTAAAAATAAATGCATTATTATAAATTTCTATACTATATATATTCGACATACATTTCATTGTTTACAAAAAATATATTTTTAAATACATATTTAATAAATCTTAATTGTTGTTTTACATGCACGGTTGTTCGCGTTAACTTTGTAGATAAGGAAACCAACACGCTGTTGTCAACTGAACAAAGTCAAATGAAATTTGGTTGGCAATTTATGGATGCTCACAAGTACACATATTTCATTCCTTGGATGAACAACGGCAACATCAGCGGTCCTAATCTCCAATTTAACAAAGTCGAATTGCCCGAAGCTATCAAAACTCGAATGAACATTTGGAGTTGGTGCGTGGGTGATTTGATTAGTATGAACGGCGATGTCAAACATTATCGATCGGAGCCGTTCAAATTAACTGTCCAATTGGATCAAACTGACATTGTGCCTAATGCTACTGTAAAATCGGCGCAATATCGTAAGTTTTGTTCTGCGGTTAATGACTAGGCTATTGATAGACTGCTTAAGTTTAAACAAAAAGCGTCATACAGAATCCAAAATTATGGTTTAATTTATTGACTTATTCTTACTATTAACAACATATTAAAATTTTATGTTAACTTCTTCTTATTTCACAGCTTTTCCTTCTTTCATAAAGGGTCGCTGTTTTTGGTCAACATTCTCCATTTGGTTCTGTCCTTAGCGTCAATTTTTGTTAGTCCCTTTTTCTTCATATCGGCTTCCACACAATTCAGCCATTTTCTCTTAGGTCGGCCCCAATTTCTTTTACCTTCCATTTCCATTTCCAATACCATAACATTTTCTTTTAACAACTAGAAGTTAATTAATATTTAGTGCATTTAAACAAGAGCTTCTAAATATAATTTTGTAGTTTTTTAGATTGTCGTTTTTTGCTTAAATTCCTGACAAGAAACATTTTATCATAAGGATATTTGGCAAAGTCCTGAAACAAATGCCCGCACTCAATGTTCCAGTGTTGCAGCATCTTTAACTACCCTATCAGTAGTGGCATTTTAATTAGGATATATGTTGAAAAATGTACCTATTTTGTCACTTGAGAAAACAAATAAAGTTTCTGTTTTTAAAAAAATAAAAATAAGAATAAAATTAATAAAATATAAAACGATAAACTATTTAATAGATAAATTTGATGGTTGATAATGTAACGCTTGTTTTCTAATTTAGCTCTATTTGTTCAAATTAAGAATGTTGATAAAAGTGGACAAATCAATTTAAAGGAAGGTGAAACGATTGACATTCGATGTGACGCTATTGGTAAGTTTAACAATCTGATAGGAATTACCGTATAAATCCGTTGATTATATTATCTTATTTTATTCCATGTTAGCACAGTTTTAATTTTAAAAATACACAATTTATAAACATGAAGCTTTTTATTATCTGGAAGAAAATGAACATCTTTTTTAATAATTGTTATTATAATATTGTTGATTCAAGTATATTCGTAAACAGTTTTTACAAATATTTGCAACTTATCACTTATATGTTATTTTATTTGTTATAAAATACTATTTATTGACCTTTTAAAGTGCAAAATTATATTGAACCATTGCACAGATTTGTTAAATGTTGATTCGTATCCTAATACAATATATAATAACAATAACAATAATAATAATAATAATAGTAATAGTAATAGTAATAATAATAATAATAATAATAATAATAATAATAATAATAATATTATTATTATTATTATTACAAAACCCTTATGCTTAGAAAAATCATGAGATAACAAGATATCAGTAACAACAAAAACATTAACAAAGTTTTATAACTTAAAAAGAATATGGAACAATAAAATGATTCCATGTATTCAAACATTTTAACAAAATTATTGTTTGATCCTCTATGAGACATTCAGGTTAATTAGATATTCTTCGGTGGTTCTTAGCCAAGTTTCCTGTGGTCTATCAACTTTTATTTTTCCACCGTCAATTGTTTATTCTTAAACCATTTCATGCTAGTTTATCGGGCAGTAAATGTAGAGTTTAACTAAATAATCTTGTTTGTTTAATTAAAGATTGAGCTTTTAATCAGTTTTTATTCAACCCTGTCATCTGTATTATGCTATCACTTTTTTGCCGTTGTTTGTCTTCTTATTATTTCTGCAGTAATATACATTTTTTATAGAAACCAAGTTGCTAACCCTTCTTCTTTATACATGCTTGAAATTGGTTTATTTGGTTCATTTCTGATATGCTCTAGAAGGAGTTAATATTATATATTGCAATAATTCATATATCAAAATGTAGAGCTTATATATATATATATATATATATATATATATATATATATATATATATATATATATATATATATATATATATTTACTAATCAACTTCTTCCTTTCCAGAAATTCATAGTGGCCTACCTTCTGAAGACAAATCTCTGCGATTTGGTTGGGAATGGCGCTGTTTAAATGGCTTTACCAAATCTCTGTCGCAAATTGCCGATTCGGTTAAGTTTGACCGTAGTGGAGTTCAGTTGGAAGGAATCAAACAAACTGCAACATTTAAAACACGTTGTTTAGTTTATCAACCATTGAATGATTCGAGTAAAAAGCCGTTGAAATATGTTTCCAATTTTGCATTTATCAATGTTTTGCCTGCAGATGGATTGGGCGATAAAAGAAACAAGTCGGAAATTACATCAATTGGTAAAGATGTTCTATTGAATTTGGTTGATTCACTATTTAAATATAGAAGTAGAATAGTGCGGTGTGTTTACGAAAAGATGCACATTATTATAACAATAATTATGCTAAATAAAAATAAAAAAATAAAATTTTTATATTTGGTGATATAACCGCCTCTGTATTGAAATAGCATTTGAAACAATTTCCCTTCACTAATTTATATGCTATGCGTTTTAAATGTAGGAAAGTAATAAAATATTTTGGCGTCTTTATTTACAAAAATTAGAGATGTCGCCTGACTTTTATTAAAGTTTTTTCCGTTAGTCAAATGAGTATACCTTAAGATTCCTTTTAAGGGCCCTGATTATCTGCTTGCACCTATTAAGAAAAATAAAAGTTTATTTATACTTACTTCCTAATTCTTGCTAGTGTGAGTAGTATATTGGACACAATGTTTAACTTACGCCCTCGTAAAACGGGTTTAAATTGTACTATCAATACCTAATATGGTCTCTTGTTTAACTGTAGTAATAGCTTACTTGCTAAAATATCTATATAGGAGTAAAAATTATAATTTATGCAAATTATTTATTTTTAATTTTCTAGAGGATAATCCTCCATGAAGTCTTTCATTTGGGTTTTAAGTAGTTACGGTAGTTAACAGGTTAATTTATTATTTTGATAACGTACGTTGATGTGCCAATGAGCTTAACCTCATAAAATATATATCTATAGGAACAGATAACAATGCACTTTATTAAGAAAACAATCAAGTAACATGTACGATTGTGATTGCATGTCTAAGACGTTCAATTTAGGACGATACCCTAAACAAATACATCTTTATAATTTGGTTATGATGTTTGTAACTTTTATGGGGGACTGTATAATGGTGCATGAAACTACAGCCGTGACACAAGTCTTAGCATTTCGATCAACATGAATTCTTTCTACTGGCTAACCAATCAATAACTGTTGGCTTATGACTTGTGTAGAAAAAAACTACCACAAGATAATTACAAATAGGTCACCAGTATTTAATATTATTATTTTTACTAATCAATTGGTAAAACATTTGAGCATTTTAAAGCGTAAATAACAGCATCTATATAATATGATATTATTTATTTATTTTAATAAACAGGCAAAGACAATGAAGTAAACATTTTGATAAAACCTATTGAAAACGACAGGCTAACAATTAAAATTGATGAGCCGATAGACGTTACCGCCGAAGCAATATGTACGTTTTTTATTGGATGTTTAAAATAAAATAAAATGATGACAGTAATTACTATTTAGATGTAATTAGAATATTGTAAAAAACGGACAATAATCTTAAATCAATGTTCAAATAACCTATGATTTAAAATTGTATAATGATACAATAGTAGCAAATATTTTTATTATTACTAACCATTTATTAATTTGCAATTCTATTTAACTTTTCAAATTAACTTTTGTACTTTTAATTAAAAACAATAAAATATATCAGGTTGTGTCAATAGCCTCTCAAACTATGCGCAAAATGTAGCTTTACAGTTTGTTGATTACATCCAAATGCAAAATGTCTACGAAGATTGGTATGTAAACGTTAAAGACAAATTTCGGCTCATCTGACTTCAAGTGCTACCAGTCATACTAAATGAATGTCCCTGTTTAGCTATGGTAAATGTCCATTTGCTGAAAAATGTTTCCCATAAAACGTTTAAGCAATAACAAACAAACAAAAAAATCAAAACTTAAATGATATTCCTTTACTAGCAGTGAAGCATGTATTTTTAATTTTAATGTCAAATATATTTATAATTCTTTTTATTTCTTTGGTTTTTCTAGTTAAATGTTTTACTAAATACACATGTTTTACCAAGTAAACACTTAGTGCAGATTTAGATGAAGGCCCATATTTATGCTCACTGGGCTTAACGTTTGGCATTTCTATCATTATACCACTGTGACACTTGCTGAAATATTACATTCGGGCCGTCATTTCACTTCATCAAAATACCCACTTGTTTAGAATGTATCTTGTAAAGCATTCAAATAATAAAAATAATATTACTATTAATATTAATATTATTGGTATAATAACTATAATTTTTAAGTAAAATCCACTAATGCCAAGCTCGACAATTCTACAACACCGCGAGTAGTTTCGTATACCTACGACTTGCGATACTTATCTGGATTACCGGCACACAGCGGAGAGTTGGGCAGGAATTTCCAATTCGATTCAAAGTCAGGAAAGTTATCAATCGAATCGCCGGTGTTTACGCGCAGACCACTGAAATTACGCATGGCTGCCAAGGTGATGTTTGAGTCAGCGGAAAATCAAACAGAGTTTGGGAAATTGTATTATTCCGAATTCTATCCAATAGCGGTTGAGCCGAAGGAAGGCGAGGCTAAACCCGACTGGGCTGTAAGACCTACGCCTGTTTATGACCGTAAGTTGTTTGTTCTATTGCCGTCGCACGTGTGTGCGCGTTATAGTAGATATTATAGTCAAACGCGAGGCAAGTAGTTTGATAATAAGGGGCGCTTTAACGTACATTTAGCATTGCCGAATTAAAAAGACATCTTAGTAGTTGTTGATGGCTAACACCTATATTTATGTACTAAACAGTTTTAAATGTATGTTAGTTTATGAGTTTATTGCATACATCTTTAACAGAAAATGTGGTTGTTTTAGATGGCAAACATTTTGTGGAGCTAATGGAGGGACCAAATCTTATATCCATTGATTTACGAGTTCAGCGCACTTTTCGAAAATGTTGCAATTAATTATTTAATCGAATTGAAATTAAAACAAGTTAAATGCCTAAATTTCTGGTGCTTGAATTGAATAGCATGTTGATTTTAATGTAATTATTACTACTTTTGTTTAGATCTAGAAATAACCGAACAGTATTATAATAGTGTGGACGTTTTGTAGACTGTGGTACAATTGTTCCATAATCTACTCTCGTTAAACTATATAAGCTACAGTTATCAATATTATGCATTATTATTTTGTTTTATATTAAATAAATAATTGAATGCATGTGAGTTGTGTACTTAATAGTTAAGTATTTGGGTCTGCATTAAATTAATTTACAAATGTTTTACATTAAAAAATAATGGTTATTTTTAATATGTCATACAAAGCATTTGTAGGAATTGTGATACAATAGAACGTGGGAAATTTTACAGAATAAATGTTGTCTATAAATTTCTGTATAAATCTGATAATACATTATATGTATAACAAGCTATAATTAATTAGCTAATGTAAATCCTTACATTTTAATTAAATTAAAAATGCAATTTGCATATTGTTGCAAATATTAGCCATAAATTTATTTTTGTATATTTTGTAAAGAATAAACATTTTTTCTATCTCAGTATATTACTTTTCAAGTCAAATTATGCAATAAATAGAAACAATTGGAGTATTTCTAATTAATTATTGTTAATTAGTCATAGTAGAAAATTTACTAAAAAACTTATTCATTAGGTATTATTTTAAATTTAAATACTTGTTAAAGTTTTATAAACACAAATATTTTTGTTGCTTTTTTATCTAGGATATATAAATAATAAAATACTTTTACTTTAATAATGTCAATAGTGTATTATTGTTTATTATTTGAATTATTGCAATATATATCAATAACTCAAATAATAATAATCTTATTTAGTTATTTATATTTTTTGTTATTTTGAATGTCTTACGAGAAACATTTTTTAGCAGTGGATAATTAATCTGGACGGAACGTGGGTCAGCATTTAATACTTTTAGTATTTTCCATAAATAAAAAAACAATTATTATTTTTTCCATTAGTAAAAGACAGCGAAATGAATGTGGTAATTCAAGGTTTGAATGAAGATGGAAATGCGGCTTCACAAATTGGTCAAAATCTGAATTTGACATGTACAGTTTACGGTAAGTGCATGATAATTTACTAATGCAATTTAAAAATATTGATGTTATTGTTATTATTACTGCATTTATTCCATAAATAATAATACATGGGGGTAACAAGGTTATTGCATGTAATCGTATACTTTGTTACCAAAATGTTTGTTTCCATTAATCAGATTTTTCAAAATTGGCATTAGTCACGTTTTTTGTGGTATACAATTACGTTTATTAAACAAAACTTTTGAAATAGTTTACAACACGTTTATCATAATTTTTTTAAATTTTATTAAAAATTTTGATTTAGATGCTCAAAAAAAATTAGTTTAGTCAATGCATAATTTGTGCAACAGCCGTATATACCCAATACATAGATAGGAAAAAAAAACACTACTAGTACTACCAGTACCGGTACTAGTATCCGCACTATTACTACTACTAATAACATTATTGATGATCTATCTGGGGTGTATCTTAATGTTTGACGGTTTAAATTTTCTTACTTTATTAAACCATTTTGAAGCAGTATGACCATTAAAACGTTTTGATGTAAGTTTTAACTACCAGATATCTTTTCTGCTACAAATCCTCTTCATTTATCCAGGCTTGGAACTAGCACGATTGGTTCAAATTGTAATCACTTTTAGGCGGTTTTTAAAAATTTATTTTCTTTTAGTAAATAAAACTTTTTATTTAGAGCGCTAAATCTCTATTTTCTACACAATATCTCCCTTTAAATCTTTAAAACAATGTCTAAAAATACATTAAAGAAGAGTATTTTTAGTTTAAAAGTTACAATTAACAATATGTTAAATGGTTTTAACTTATTAATTATCACTACTTGAAATCGACATAATTTTCATCTTACATATTCCAACTAACTCCACCTAGTTTGGACTAGAAATGATTCAATCTAGCCAGTCCCAGGCCTGGATAAAGGAGGAGGGTTTGAGCGCAAAGTTGGCAACCTGGCCTCTGTAAAAAATTATACTGCTACGGAAACAATGAAAGATGACGTCATTCCGGCAAACAACAACGTTTCTAGATGGCAAAGTTACCAGATGACAAGGTTGAGTGAAAGCCGAAAAAAAGCGCAATCTTCAATTTGCAGAATATTTAATGTCAACGAGACTTTGTTATTGTTGTTGTTGTTTTGCCGTAATTGTTGTCTTATTGCCCCATGCTTATTCTTAAAGCAAAAATGTTTTGTATAATATATATATATATATATATATATATATATATATATAATGTTTCAACTGCTTTTCGTCTATACAGACATGTGGGATATAGATCTCGATTTGCAACCCACTGCATACACGTGGCAAATTATTGATTCTCAAGGTAGACCAGCCAATCCAGGACGTTTGGCAAAAAAAGTCCAAATTAAGGAAGGCCGACATTTGAATTTGAAACATTATTTGGTTACTGGTTCTGAAGATTCATTCTACGGACGATGTGTTGTCGTCAGATCGGTGCCGGTGCCAGTCGAAGTTCAAGTGGACGACGATTTGCCTCCATTCCAACATTATGCATCTCCTTACTTTAAATTTACTCGAAAAATATGCGGCATTGGTGATGAAGAAATTGTGATGGGATCTGGCGATTGTGACAAAGTGGATGATGATGTTAGTGATGTGGAAACATCTACCACTACTAGTCCAGCCGACGAAGTCACCGAGACTCAAACAGATGTTACGACTGAAGCAGTAACGGAATCGGTAGATATTATTAAACCAACCGGTGGGTGTGCAATTTAAATATAAATAATATTTTAACTTCTTGTATTGGTTTTGTTTTGACACACAAAATTTATGTTTATGTTTGTAACCATGAATAGGTAAAACATGTTATAATTGATTTGCATAGCAATATAACTGGATTTCTATCTTGATTGATAATTAAAAGCACGCACACATTATTCTTAGACAGCATTTTAAAGTAGATATATACCACATGTAGTAATAGGAATGCGGAAGAAAACTATTACAAAACATCAGACGGTCATGTTTATTTTTTACAAATAATGTAGCAGTTACAAGGATGTCTAAAAAAGGCGTTGCTTTTCTACGTTAGGTAGATTTACTTTGTATATAAAACAATAAAAACTAATAAATAGAAATTCTTTGTGAATAGAAAAACAATGATTGTGCTACTAATGGACTTATAAATTTAAATAAGATTATATATTGTTACATATAATCTACATTGTGAGACTAGCACTGTAATAACACAGGGTCTGGAATTCCACCACTGATACTAAATTTAGTGAATGATGATGATGATGATGATGATGATGAAGTTTGATCTCTTTGTTGGTCACAATTGATAAAAGTACAACACATTTATATAATTAATAGAATGATAAATAAAACTTAATATATGTTAAAGCTTATTATTTATTACTTTACTACAATGCTTTACTCTCTTTATTCAAATGTTAAATTCTAGACTCGTCAATCTATTTAAAGTTTGGTTCGGTCACAAATGCAATTTATCCGTTGGAAAATTCTGAAGAAACTTTGATGGCAAGAGTTCAACAGCCTTTGGATGTAATTTATTAATTTTTTTGTTTTATTTTTTTATTGTGGAATGCATCAGTTGTATACATTTGTTTTGGTATTATGTAAAAACAAATTATACTGGTAATTTTTTATCCTTTGGTATTCAAGTATTAAAGGTATCAATAGATGGAAGCATGATTGAACGTCATTCTACCATTATTTATCTTAATGATAGCGCACAAGTTTGATTATTATTAAAGTAGTTATATAATTTAAAATTATATTTTAAATTATTTGAAACAATTTAATATATTTTTTATGTACATTGTAAATTATATAACAATTTGTTAAAATTATTTAAACTGGTAAATTTTGGATATTGTAAAAATTTAGTAAATTGACATTAACGTATTGGGGTGGTTTGGCGATACGACACTGGACTTGAATTTGGATAGGCATCTGTTTGAGTGTCACTACCGCCAATAAATGCAGGTCCTCTTTAGGTTTCTTCAAAAATTTTACTTGCTGATAACAATAGTAATAAATAATTATTGATTATATCATTTTTCTTTTCTAGTGACCGAATATTACATTTATGTTTTTGAAACAAATATTTAAAGTTTAATTTTATGACGTAATATTATTAAAATAAACAAATTTTTATTTCTAATATTTAAAATCAAAGTAAGCGAATAACTTAATGCACTAATTTTTTATATTAATGATTAACAGGTATTTAAAAAGATGCTTATTTCTAGTATTGGCAAAATATTTAGGAATTTCTGATTCATTTTTAAAATATACAAATAACATTACATTTATTAATAATTATTTAGCTTAAATGCGAGGCCATATGTGCTGATGAAGCATTGGCAACTAAAATACGTCTCGTCTGGTACTACAGACAACCCGAAATTCCTGGCGACGTGCCAATTCCTTCGCAGTTGTTGCCAGTCAATCCACCTAGGATGGAAACATTGGCAATTTTGCCGCAAAAAGAAAACAAAATTGGAATTTCTTCCGAGGCATTTACGTTCCGAGATGAAAGTGCCGAATTTCAGTGTCATGCCTATTTGGACGCAGATGAGCCTGTGGCGACAAAAACAATTTATATCCAAAGTGATTTTTTAAAATTGTTCATATATTTGTTTAAACAAATGTTTGATATAAAATATAATTACTGATGCGTAGGTTATTACTAGATTCACATAATAGGTAAACTTGTACTACGTTGAATTATTAGGTAAATTTTGGACGTAAACTTAAGACATTGTGTTATTGAAACAAATACTTTGATTTTTATTAGATTACATAAGTATAACACACTAACATTATATTACTATTATTATTGCTTGACAAGAAGTATTTTATCAAAACTAAAAAGTAGCGGTAGTGGGACATATACATATGGTCATCCAAGTTTGATTCTAGCACTGTACCACTAGACCAACCGAACGTTATTAGTTTTGCTGTAACGATTGATGCAAAATAAATTTAATGCGTTACTTAACACAGAAAATATATTGATACTACTTTGAAACAACTTTTTTCATTAATAATAACTTAAGTATTAAAAAGAACAAAAGTTAATGAAATTATTCATTTGTTTATTTACAATGGGGTTGGTAACGTAATCAATTTTCTTATTATTTCTGTATTCTTACAGCATGCTCATTGATTGATTTTAATAGTTTTATGGGAAATTAACATAGGATGTTGACGATAGTCGCGCCATTATTTTCAAAAATTGACCGGGTCGTCTTATTTTTTGTTAGGGTTATAAAGGTAATATTGGCTACATGTGGCATACGTATATATGAAGATACATTTTGAGTACCCTGAGTGTATGCTTGTGATGATCGGTTAAGCTGAAGCCCAGTTATACTACAGTCCATACTACAGTTATACTACAGTCCCTGTTGTGTTTATTTTGTTGCTTAATTGCACTTATTCCAAGATGCGTCACAAACATTAGAAATTTAAATATTATAATCATTAATTAAATTCTCAAATGTTGCTTTCAAGCTTTCTGTCAACTTTACTAAATTTGATAGTATAGCAGTTTTTGGAAAATTAATTTCTAAACATTAATATACAAAATAATTTAAGTGATGATTTATCTTATATATATATATAAACATTATAGAAGTTAAAGAGCTATATGATGTACGAGTGTTTAACAAAGATTCTCGAAATAGATTATTCGCATTTGTCAACAATTCAGATATTTTGACGTGTTATGTAAATGGTAAGTTTGAAATTAAAGTGATGCATTGTAATGTGCATAGATTATTTATTTAATTATCGATACCCATTTAAATAAAGTGCTGTAAAATTTGAATTAATTTTTATTTAAGTTGTTTTTATTTTAATTATTTGTATTCCCTTGTCAATGATAGAATGTTTTATGAGGAAACATATTTGACCAAGTAGATATTTATCAAGGCAAAATAGTGCTGATAGTGGCAATCACATTGATGCCTAACCAAGTTCGAATTAAACGCCGGGCTTTTAGAAGTAAATTTGAGCTTTCAATATTAATACTTAAACAATTGTAAAATGTCTTTTTTTAAATAGTAGAAAAATTGTAATCAGGATTTAAAATAGATTTATTAATAAAAATAAAAAGTAGCAATATTGTAGTAAAGTGTTGGATACAATAAAAATTGAACACTATTTAGCGCATATTCGTTAGTTTAATTGTGCATTCATAAATTATGTTGGACAAAATGACTTTTTATTAATAGGTTTTTAAACAACAATATGGTGATTTGAATTAATTTAGATTAAAAAACAATTGATTTTTAAAAATTTGGAGCAATGTGTTCTCTTTATAATTAATTTTTAACTGATAAACGGTAATTTTACTTTTATTGGAAGTATTTTATTAATTTTGTTTAGTTTTTTTATTACATAAATGCTTGGTAAGGAACAAATATTTAGTAAATGGATCTTCAAAAAAATTAAACAAGAACCTTGCATGCAGTTTTGAAAGTGGGAGTCGAACACATGCTTACCCAGTTTTAATTCTAGCGTTATAATCATTTCTGGAACGACGGCACGCATAAGTTAAGCCGAAAAAATAGAATCATAATTTTGTTAGGTTGTTAAACAGCATGCGGGAAATTGGAGTCAGTGTTTGTTTGGCACTAATGTTATCGCCATAACAAGCAACATATTTTGTTAATTCGATAGATCGTCTAACTGGTGACCTTGCTGAACCAATAGCCTACCAATGGGAAATGATTTTAAGCAACAGTATGGGTGAGTGGATTCGTCAGTCGGATGGAACAAATCAAGCAGCTGTAAACGTTGATGGCTGGAATAGCAATCAATTGAAGTTGGACAATCTGAAAATGCCACCAGACTTGAATCAGGACGAAGTGACCTACGAAGTACGATGCATTGCGTCATACAATACTACCTTTAATACTTCATCGCCTCCATTTTTAATTAATATACAAAGTGAGTATTTATAATGATTTGGATTAATGAAGGATAGTAGAAGTTTATTGTGTGTGTGTGTATGCGTATATGTAAATAATGACATTTTATATGGTAATCCACTTTCGATGTGAAGAGCGTGCGAATCACACTTTCCCCTAAAGCATTTGTTTAATTCTACGTGGTATTTGCTTTAAGTAGAATTTCCCATTTGTATGTTACAACTTATATAGTTTACCATTGTATTTCTTCTATTCATAACTGCCTATTCTAAAGTAATGTTTTTCGTCTAATTGTGATGATGTCATGTATTTATGCATTTAAGCTATGATACACGAATAGAGGTTATTTAACATATATATATATATATATATATAGTAGACAAAAATCAGTTTTTATAATGATTTCATTGTTTGAGATGCAATTTTACCTAATAAATTTTAAAATGCTTTTGTAACACCAGCGACAACAAGTATTTACCATCCTATAATTCTTGCCTGCTAGCTTCCATGATTTACTTGTATATAAAGGTGTCTATGTGGCAATTAATACGTTTAAAAAAATTTTGTCTTTAAGTATGCCGAAAAACACAACCAGTTTCAGTCAGTAAAAAAGCCGTTAAGCTTTATAAATTTTGAATTTCCGTTTTGATTAATAATAATTTCCATATATATGTAAAAAATGATAGCTTAAATATCTTGTCCACTACTTTTAATAAATATATAATTACTTTGCTTTAGACATAACACCTTCATTTTTGACAGTTAATGCGTATGAAAAAACTTGTGACACAGAGGTGTATTGTCATATTTTACAATTTTTGGTGTTTTATTAAGTAAACCAATATCATCCTCAAAGATTAGATCAATTAACTTTCCATAATTCTATCAATGGAAACAGAAACTTGAAAACGATTACAGTAGAGCCTAAAAGTAGATAAATTTCCGGTTTGTTTATATTATCTTAATTTGTTTTATTGCCTTGATATTAAACGAAAAATGTACATTGTGCTAATTGGACATTTGATGTTGTTCAAATACGTAAGCCCAAATGGAAGGTTCTATTTGTACCCCTACTGTTATTCACCCAGTGACGAGTTTAGTGCCTTGGTCATTTTTGCTACTCTAACAGAAATAAACTTTATTTTCACGCAATGAAATTGTGCATTTGGAAATGAAATTTAATTTAATTTGGCATCACAACTGTTTTTTGCGGATAGAATAACTGGTAAAGAAAGTATGTTAATAATAATATTCGTGAAATTTTATCAAGTATTAGATATTATAGGAATAAAGAATCTAATTAATTATTGACACATACAATAAATTATTAAGTACAACAACAATCTATTTAATAAGAAAGCATGATTAATTTGACTTAAGTGTACGAACTCTTCTTATTGATAAGAGATGAGTTGTTGGTGTTGTGGTATCGAAAAATTTATAATATCTATTTATTCTATTAATCCTTTAATTATTTATTTAAAGATGAACCCGAGATTAAATCTATACGTATTTACCGAGTTAAACCGACGGAAAAGGATATTACTTCGGAGGAATTTATATCAGATTCTTATGATGCGCTTCATGACTATGAACTCTTTTGCAATCCACAAGTAACTTCGGGAGAAGTAACAACAATTTGGCAAAAAGTATGATCAGAGAATCATTTTTTATTATGTTGGAAATTTTTTTGTATACATAATTATATTATTTAAATAAAAAAACTGTTAGGTTTTCAAAAGAACCCGTTGTTATTTGCTCTTAAAACAGCTTAAAATAATAATTGAAAAATTTATTTATACTACTTGGATTTATTTTTGAGTAGTACAAATAGTAGATAAATGTGAAAGATATGTTTATTAATAAAGATGTAATAAATGATATTTAATACATCTTGCATTTAAGTGTATTAAAGTACAAAATAATAGAACAAATAAAAATAAATATTTTTGTACGTTTTAACCAAAATATCAATTATTATTCCTTTTGGTGATTGTACTATGGAGATTAAATTGATCCACTTGACCTATTTTTGTTGTTTTGTTTTTAACTCTACCGTCAGTTTATATTATTAATATGACTAATTTCAAATTTTAATGTTTTAAGATAAGGGGAATCTGTCAATCATAACCATGTTACTAAAATGCTTTTTATTTTTATTTTGCAATTATTGTAGAACTTTAAAAATTTTAGGTTCTAACTTTTTCTAATTATACAAATGGTGTAAAAATATGTTTGTATATTTTAAGATGCGGAATGTGCTTTTATTAAAATATTAAAACTGACTATAATGATGATAATAATAATTATTATAATAATATTTATTATTAATGTTATTATTATTATTATGGTAATAATAATTATTACTATTACTATAATCATACAAATAATCTTAATAATAATAATAATAATAATAATAATAATAATAATATAAAATAAACCATTTACAGTGCGAAGATTCCAAATGTGAGCGGACACACAATGTTAATCCCGTTGGTGACAAATTATTTTTCTTTGCAAACTCAACACGCTTTTCGGATGAAGGTATTTTTATCTGTCAAGTCAGTATACAATTGAAAAAATACAATTTTAAATTAAAACAGTTCAAAAAAGTGGAAATTAAAAGACAAGGTTTGTTATTAGTGAACAAGTATAAAGTTAATTATTTTATCATTGTAAATTGTAGTTTTATGTACTTATTACATTATAGGTAGGTTTATAATAAATACAAATTAGTTTTTTAAATGATTTTATTTGACCAATTAAATTAACTGAGCTCATTATAACAAATTGTATAAACAATAAAATTTAGTTTATTATTCAATGTTTTTATAGATTTTGATAAACAAAACAATGGCAAAATGTATAATTAGTTCAGTACAACAGGCTATTTTATGTACTCTATTTAGTACTAAATTCAATTTCTATTTAATAATAAAATCTTTAGATGGATTTAAATAAGTTACTTTGTTAAAATGTAATTTTCTAATTTTTGGAAAAAAGCGATAAAAAGCAAAGTAAAAATAAAAATCCAAGATTTTGTTCATGTATTAACATCTACTTATTTTGTTATTATGAAGAGTTTTAATACTTTGTTAATAGTATTTCTGATTTATACAAATGGGAAAAATATGTTACTTTATTAGCAAAAAAAAACTAAAAATGAGTTCTTTATATTAACAAAGGTTTAAGTTTGTAAATGTTAATATAGAGTTTATTGTAGTATATATATATATATATATATATATATATGAAGCTACAAAGTAGACACTACAGAGCATAAGTTGCACAAGTAAATGATTAAATTAGATCAAAGAAAATAGCAATTACTGTGTAATTTTGTACACTTCAGGAATACCCGCAATCTATAGTAGTGAGTCAATGAATTACACAATGAATGACGAGATGTCATTGCAATGCACAGACGAATCTTCGTCGCCTGAAGCAGAGGTAACGTGGACATTTGAACCCATGGATAAAAGCCAGTCTGATAGACGAAATCCATTACGAGTAGGAAAAACGTACGCGTATGGAAGGATTTATGTGTTTGCGTAAGTTTTTTTACACTGATTTTAATAGATTTTTTAAGGGTGACTATTTTTACAAATTGAGTTAATATTATAACTCTTATTAAAATTGTTATTATTATCAGGGATAAACCTCGTCCACCAGCTATTAAGAATTTAGAATAATTCAAAATTCCGTAAGTTATTAACTGTTACAACGTACAGTCAGTAGACAACATTTGACGCATGCTGACTTTAAAGCCTATTTATTGCAATAGGTAAGCAGTTGAACGTCCAGTTAACTAATTGTCTATTTTATAGGAAGACTTAGCATAAATAAACCGACTTCGTTTACCTGCTACAAGGTACGTGTTAGGATGACACCAAACTACGACTAATAAGTGAAGCAGCCGACCAATCATAGTAAAGTTGGAATAAGAACAGACAGTGCTGGCTGAGTAATCTCAAACCTGTATATATTATCTGTATTATCTAAATTATGTGATTATAGTCTAAATCGTGTGTTGGTACCTGGGACTATTGGGTTAGTAAGTTAGAGATTTCAGCATAATAGGTACCTTATTGTAATCCGTCTAGAACGCAGGTATAAGAATAAATCCCAATTAATCCTTGATCACCCGGTCTTTTTTCTGTCCAAATAATGGCTTAGCTTTCATATCTATTGTGGCAGGATGTGTAAAATTCTACATAAAATATTGCCTGTCTATTTTAAAAATCTTTTTTATTATTATGTTAGTGATACGTAAATATTATAACTGTGAGCTTGACAGAATCATAAATATACATGGTTTAATCTAAACCAAAGCTTTACTCAGCTGTTTTATCTTTGTTAGGAGTAATTAGCAATGAATTGGCAAATCTGATTAAACCTGATTTTTCAGTGACCTCAAATGCTGATTTTACTACTACTAATAATAGGTATTTGATTAGTTATTACAAATTGAAAATATTTTATTAGCTTTTTAAGAATTAAACGTATTATAAATGCTTTTTATTTTAATGCATTGTCTCGATTTTATAAAAACACTTAATTCGCTATAGTTATTTTGATATATTGTTTAAAAGAGTAATTTTAAAATGTTATTATAGAAAAACAAATATGTACATGCTCTCAGTTTATATAAAAAAACGTTATTTCTTGAAAAATGAGTCATTCCATAGTTTTCTTAGTTTTCCTTTACCTTAAACCATAGAAGAATTTAAAACTATACATGTGGTAATTAAAATTTTGAATAGTACTCTCTAATTACCACATTAAGAATTTATACACACGCATTTATTAATATTGGGATACTAATAATTTTGAAGATTTGAATAATACTCATAGATTCAATTTTTTAATAATAATAATAATAATAATAATAATAATTCTGACCGTTGTCTACCGTGGCCCATCCTGGACCAGGCACAGATAACTATCTAGACTAACACAGCGGTATCCTCCTTAGAGGATAAATGCAAACATGTGTATCTATGTGTATCCACTTGTTTAAGGGAGATAATTATAATAAAGTATTAAGCGGTTATGTAAAACATAGCGCTTTTGGAAGGATATCGTCTATTAACTACGATACTTTATTATTTTCTTACGTTTGTTAAATTTATAAGACTATTGGAATCGGTGATTTAATGTACTGTACAATTATAGAAATAAAAAAGAAGCAGTACAATTACCAACTCCAATGAATGTTAATAAATAAGTTTTAAAACATTTTAAAAACATATTATCAAAAGTTAAAAAGTTTTTTGTGTAAATACAATGATTATAAAAATGCTAAAGAATACCTGTTTGAATTTTAGAAAAATTGCCTATGCATAAAAGATGTTAATTTTATAAAATGTTAAGTTTGATTTTAGCATATTTTGAAACTTTACAAAACCATTGTAATATGTGACTTCTTAGTATACATTCTTAGTACGTTAATTTTACTACTGTTAAAAATACGTATTTTGACAGAATTCCACGAGGTCAACTTGTATCTGAACACTCGGGCGTGTACACGTGCCGCGCCACAAATTCATACGGAAACGCAAGTAGCTCAATTGTCGTTCGTGTAAGCAAAGACATGCTGCCCAATCGAATTAGAGTATGTTAATGAAATTGGTTGTTATGTATGAATACAAATGTTGCGACACAGTATATTGATAATAGCAGTTTAATTTTAAACTCTATTTTAAATACGACATAGAATCCGACAAATATGGAATAGTAAGAGAGTGTACAGTTTTATAACACGGCTTTCGTCGTTGATTGTAAACATATATTTAGTCACTTGGCTAAAACAGAATATTTTCTAATGAATTCAAACAAATCAGTTGATTATTATTATTATTATTATTATTATTATTATTACTATTATTATTATTATTATTATTATTATTATTTATGGTTATTGGCTTAGATACTTTAGTAGAAGTAGCTTTCAGCACACAAAAAATATGTACAATTATAAAAATACAATACAATTAGCAGTATGTTAAATCAGTCCAAAAATAAATAAAAAATAAGTAAAATTAAATTAAATTGCATAGGCTAAAATAAAACTCAAAATTAACGTATGTTCAAAAGTCATGTTCAATATGATGTGCGTAAAAAGGCAAAAATTGCCAAGAATTGCACCGTTATACGTATAACGTCTATTAATTAAGAAAGTTTTTATTTTTATACACTGTTTCTTTTGAAGTAGTAGGTAAATATTCTAATAGTAAAGAAGCAACTGTGTCATTAACCAGTAATAAAATGAATAAATAAATACATTTAAACCACGCTGTTTTATGCACTTGAGTTAAAATTATCAATATTATTAATAATTATTAATAGTAACAATAATAATAATAATAATAATAATAATAATAATAATAATTTTAATAACTATATGCAATAAAAATATTTTTACAATTTTGTTTTAGTTTTTGTAACTTTTTCGATTTTGGAACATGACGTTTATATCTGTGTTGCTTCCATTCAATAAATAATAACAATAATAATAATAATTCTATGTCTTTGTTATAACTTATGTTAGTCTAATATGAAAAATTTTATTTATTCTTAACATTTCGATTACTACCGTTAAATGTATAATGATTAATTATTACATGCGTTACTAATTTTTTTTTGCTTTTAAATATATGTCATTATTAAACAAAATATTGTTTTTTGTCAACAATTGTTTACTTGAACATGTAAAGACTGAATTGTGCATAATTAAATGTTGTTATTTCAAACACAATTTAGACTTGCAACTCTACTTCCGGTTCCAACTCCGGTTACAATAAGAGGAGGACTAAACTTCAAGGTTAACGGTTTGGCTTTTTAAAAATTATAATGTACGGCCAAAAACAAGAATCGTCTTTTTCTTGTTTTAAACGAAATCACTGCACAGAATTGACAGCACAATTCCGATAAGTTAGAAAATTTAGAAAGTAGTTCAAATTTTACTATGCATAATTTTTATTGTAAATTATGTAAAGTACAATTATGGGCATAATCACAGCGATGATAATGCTTCTAATGATGTGTGTCCCAATTTCCAATAATAATGGTATGACAACTAACTATCATTTTCACTTGACGCATTTTTGATCAGGTTTAAGTAAGCACGTAGACTAGCACAGTTAGGTTTCCTCTTTGGTGAACGGGTGCAAACATTCAAGCAGGGTACCTAAAAGGTATCTTGAGGTATATGTATATTTTATGTAGTTGTTGGGCCAAGAGAGATAACCCTAGCATAAAAGTTATAATGCGTTGTCAATTTATGCGAAATGTAGCGCTGTCACAATGCTGTTGTCTACCAGTCAAGAAACTTGTTTATTGTCTTAAGTTTGTTGTGTGTATGAAACCATCGTATTCTAATTTTAAAGTGTTAGAACGTAGAAATAATGAAATGGTAACTTTGTTCAAGCTAAAAAAATATTCTTATTAAACTTTGCCACCAACTGTACTAATAAAATAACCATTTTTACTTATTATTGCAAAACTTTATACAGGTTTTATTTTAAATTATTTCTAAACATTTTTACTTAATATATCCGTATTTAAAAACTGATAGAAAAGAATACAAAATTATTTAGGTAAATAGATTTCCATTGATAAGTGGGTAAAGAGTTTGCAGATAGATTCATATTTGTTGATGCTCCTGATAATCATAATAAGCAGCATAATTAACTGCTAAACGGTAAACATATTTAATCATTAAGATGAGAGAATGTTTATAGATGAATGCAGAAACTACATATTTAATTAAAGAGCTGTCTAGTTTGAGCTCACGTAATAAGTTGTTATTAACAAAAATGGGTGTGTTTACAGTATATTGTCACAGAATAAAGTTTAAAAGTAATGTTGCAATATAGATTAAAAATTTGTTATTTTAATTTTAGAAAAAAAAACAAAATACAAAACAAAAAGTATAAATTTTACAATTAATTTACAAGTATTGTTTATTCTTATTAAAAAAACAATTTGTAATTATAGGTTGTATTTAAATTTTTAGAACGTTTGTAAAATTGATTTACCGACAAATTATTATGTAATCATTAGAATTTTAATTACTGAAACTATATATATATATATATATATATATATATATATATATTTGAAATAAAATTTCTTATAATTAAAATAAATTATTTTATTGTCAATTCAATTTTTGGGTATAATAGGATGTCATTTATTTTGTTTTTATATTAATTGTACTTTAACCAGTTAAGTAGAAACACATTAAAAGAATAAACATTTTTCTAATTGTAAAAAAAGAAATTGTAAAACAAGAAGATTGTTTTTTGGAAAACGTTTAGTATATTGTTTAAATTACTTGATACTATAGACAGTTTTGAAATAGATAAATGTTGATAAATTGTACTACATACAACTCTGTTAATAAATACTTTAAAGACGTAATTATTTAACTAAAACATCTCTACCAACCACTTAACATACAAAAATGTCACTTTTAAAATATGCAATACTATATAATAATTAGAATAAAAGTATATATATATATATATATGTGTGTGTGTGTGTGTAAATAATGGCTAAGTTGGTAGATTGCTGGGCTCAAACTTGAGCTAGCAAGCACTTACTCCTCATTTCCGGTAAAGTCTAGTAGGTTTCGCTAAAATGTTCACTTAATAAAAAATGTTTCTTCTTTAATTAAACATTAAAATTAATTTTTATTAAAAATAAACATGTCAAATGTCCTCTCAAGTTAGTAATTTATGTTTTTTTGTATATTTGGTTATTTTTGTTTAAATGTTTTTATTCGTGATTTGTCTACATGTAGCAAATAAACTTTATTTTATTTTAAATTTGTCAATTAGTTGTTTCTTTATTATCACTGTATTCTTCTTCTTCTTCTTATTATTATTATTATTATCATTATTATTATTATTATTATTATTATTAATATACTATTACCCAGTACTTAATGTCATAAATAATTCACTAATTATTTTATCTGTTGTTTTTGTTTTGGAATAATTGTATAATTTTATAGTTTTTTTATATTTTCTGTTACTTCTATTCATGCTCTTAGTGTAAATAGTACAGTATATATGTACTAACATAACGAATTTTACAAATTTAGTAGTTCAAAAAATAATCACAATTTTTATACTCTCGTTTAAACAATTTGGATAGGAATCAACCAAATTATTAATATTATTTTATGTAATTTAATTTTCCAACATAATCAATTTTGTTATTAGGCATATTTTGATTCTCTATCAGAATCATTTTTTGTTTAAGATAACTATACACGTTTTCAATTACATTGAAGTTTCTATTATTTAAAGAATTTTTGGTCTAAATAGTAATAATTGTAAGAAACACTCGTCACAAAAAAATCCATTTTTAAAAACAAATTTAGCGTTCTTTATGTATTTTTGTAAATTTTACACGTTTTATTCTATGTTGTTTCTATGTTTTAAATATTTTATTTAACCACAAATAAGCGAATTTTAACCGTTTGCAAATAAGCAAATATGAAAAATTTAATAATTCATTTTTTATTATGTTTCATTTTATTTCTTTTCAATTTGGTAACTATAGATGGTACTGTAGATAGTACAAGTCCACTTCCTACTGTTCTTGAACTATGTATACAGTCCCAGTACTTATCTCAAATAAATCTGCAATTTGTTTAATAATTATATCAAAATTATGACTTTTTATTTGTTCGCAATTTTTAATAATTAAGGAAAAGCTTTCACTCATTGTAATCACGTGCCGTAAGTGTTTAAAATTGTCTTCAATGTTAAGGGGTTAGATTAAAAGTTTGGCAGGTTAACAAAACAAAGAAGGGGGTTAAATATTTGAATCTTTTGTTTAATTGTTAAACATAAATTATTTAAAATTTTATATAAATACAAAATTTTAAAACTAATTAATTTGCTATAGAGTACAGGTTTTAAAATAGTACTTGTCAATGAACTCTTATTTTTTAATTTTTTTTGTTTTAACTTGAGAGAGATATTTTTTCAACAAACTAATTATGCCAAAATAATATGGGCTATCAATACTTGAAACTCATTGTGTGTTAACTTTTTTATAATTATAAATATTTAAGTGTTTCGGGATTTTTGGATAAATAGCATTCAAATGGGTAAATGTTAATAGTTACACTTAAAAATTATATACATATTAAGTTAATAACATTAAACGATTACGCAACAATAACTAAAAAAAACTATTATTTCTTTACATAATTTTACAGGTGCTTACATAACGCAGCACATATCACAGCACACATTTTATCTAAAGAAAATTGAATAGTTTTTACATTTTGTATGTATATAAAATTTAACATTAATTTAAACCCTTAAACTTGGAACAATTTTGAACATTTACTGCACGTGATTACAATGAGTCTAAATAGTGGAAGCTATTTCTTAACTGCTAATAATTACGAACAAATAAAAAAGTTATGGAAAACATTAAAAAAGTTCTTTTTAACAGCAAAACATAAAAGATGTGTAGAATTTGCTAAACATATGAAAACCGTCAAGTTTGTTTTTGGAAACTGGTTTTTTTTACTGACAAATGTGCTTTGAAGTACGAACCATGGGCAGTGCAGTCCACGGTTATCTGTGGTCCCGATTTTTCCCAAGATTGCAATTGCACTGTTAAAAAAGTTGCACATCCGTCATGTCTTTATGGATATTTTAGAATTAAGTACGGCAACTACCAAAATGGAGCCAAACAAGTAACCACTTAAACAACTCAAAATTTGTAGCTATTTTTAAAAAAATTTTCAAGTCTGAATTACGACAATATACTTCAGGGCATTTAATGGTTGTTCTAGATAATGCTCCGGTTCATACGTCAAAAAAGTTTAGCGTGCTTTTTAGCATTATTTAAAATTTTAAACATTTTTTATTGTTTAAACTAAAGATTTTCTGCATGTTTTAAAACTGAGCTTCATTCAGTTACCTTCGGATCTCAATGTAATTAAAAATTATTTCAGTTATCTGAAACAAGGGGTGAATTGGATGGAAAATCAAGGCACACTCAAGGAAAAAATTGATTATATGTTGAACAATCAAATTCCACAAGATTTTATCAATAATTTGGTTGATTTTTATCCGAAGCGTTTGAAATATGTTATAAAAAATTGTGGTTATCCCTTAAAATACTAAATTTGTAAATTTGGTGATGTTCATTTTGTATATATGTACATTTTTATAATATAATTTATTTTTAAGCAAATAATGAAGTAGTATTTTTATTTTGTCGAAATGTGTAAATTCTGGGTTTTTAGTCTTAGTGCAAATTTGGTAATACTATCTGTCAAAAAGAAATATTTTTACTGTTTTGAATATTAGTATTGCTAAAGTGATGTTAAAGGAATATTTTAGTAAAATGTTAATGTGCCTAATATGCTTAAGTGATGTGAGAACAATCAATCAATTTCAATGTGTTAATTTTTATCAGTCCTATTTTATCCCCTGTAAATGTATGCAGAGACGTGTGCTGAGCTATGTAAACATTTGTAAAATTAAGTAAAAAACAATTAACTTTAATTTTTTTAGCATTAACATTTTTTGAAATAAAATCTCTCAAGTTAGCACGAAAAAAATAAAAAATCAGAATTTGTTGACAGGTCCCAGTTAAGCCCCCCATATATATGTTGTATTTTGATTGAAGTATTATAGGTAAAATTATATTAACAATACAATAATCACCAGCTTGTTTTTTAATTTATTCAATTTAAAAAAATGCTTCTAACCAATTAATTCCAAATAACTATTTTGTTGATCTAAAAAATTAATTAATGGTAATAATTGTTTTTATAGTAAAATTCAAAAAAGTATACATAAGTAAAACTAGAATTACTTTGGTAACCCAAATAATTTGTTTATTTTTATTCAACAATTTTAACTCCAAATTATCACATACTAATCAATAATTAAATTTTTTTTAAACGATTTAAATGATCTAGTTTTACAGTTTATGCTTCAAATTATTTCAACAATAGGAAGCATAATTGTAAAAGTACACTTATTAAAATATTAAAATATGTTCAATCATTTAATGTAGATATTTGAGTATCGGTGGTTTATTGTAATCATCTGTTTACATAGTATAGTCCTTAATTTTTTAATCAAAAATATCAAATTGCATCCATTTTTAATTTAATCTGGAATACAACTTAAAGAGTATTTGCTACATTTATATTAATAAATAATTATTGTTATTATTGCTTTACGAGAAGCATTTTTAAGTAAGTTGACACTTTAGCAAAGCACAAAAGGGTCCACATTTTGTATCAGTGGTAGCATTCAAATTGATGCCCACTCAAGTTCAAGTCTAGTGCTGTACTACTTGATCATCCTGGCAAATAATATGTAAATTTCGTTACTGGTATTTTTTTGCATTTCAAAACTTGCTACATATTTTTAAAACTGTGATAATCCTATTGGTTAATACTAGTAATTAACAATTGAATGTAACGATTGGCTGTCATTAATCGAAGTTTTATTAGCCCAAGATATAGTGTAACATAGAACGTACCTATAAATACTCTGACTACATTTTTTGTCAGGATTATTTACCTTAACGCAATGGCTACATATAGTGTGTGTATACATTGGGATACCTTTTAAGTATCTTGGGTGCATTTTAACAGTCGGTCTGTACTGCGGTAGTCTAGCTTCCCGGTTGCAAAATAAAGGTTAAATGTTAGCCATGAAGCACTAGTACAAACAGGGATTGATGGTAGATTATTTTATTTTAACAATAAACAAATTATTTATAATAAGATAAACGTGCATATTTTATAAATACACAATAAGGTAATTTACACATTTTCATTTATTACGATTGTGTAAAAACACAAAGAAAAATAATTATATATAAAAAAAGCTACAAAAATAATTTACAACTGTTAAAATAACAATTTTAATAATATAAATGCCCAGAAGTTGTTATCTACGCAATAAATATGTAATTTGTTTATTTGTTTGGTTGTTACTACTTGATCGTTTGGCGGGAAATATTTTAAAGCCATTTAACAATCAGCAATACTGAATGAAAGCCCACATTTAGTGCCCGTGATAGCACTCAAATCCATGCCTATCCAAGTTCAAGTCAATTACGAATAACAAGTTAAAAACAAATTGTACCAGGGTATATAATTTCTTTTTTAATTGTTGATAATTGTCGGTGTCAACAAATAAATACCTATTAACTAAAATCGTGATATATATTATATTAATTGCAAATTTTAAATTAAAAATATTATTGTTTCAAATCATTAAATGTCATTGGGGTTTTGTCAAATAGTTAAATAATAACAAACTTATTGATTTAATTTTTTAGTAAAGCCAAGTGACAACATTATATTTAAAAATTTAAAAATATATTTCTCTGATAACAAATAACAATTTGACACAAAGTATAATCAAATTTACTTGGAAACAAATACAACATAACTGTTTGAGTAATCTTTCAATGCAACAGTAAAAATTAGATCAAAACTTTAATCACATTCGTTGTGCCGCCGTGGCTTAGCAATACAGCGTTTGACTTGAATCTGAATAGACATGGGGTTCGAATCCCACCACTGGCACTAAATGCGGACCCACTTTCGACTTCACTACAATGTTCACTGCTGAAAGATGCATTTTCCGTACAAAAATTTAAAGTAGTAAAAATAAATAAATAAAAATGATAATAATAATAAATATATACCACAATTCGTGTGTTTAGTAGTATTTAAAAAGATAACTAACTTACAAAATAGAAAAAAATAAATTATTCGTGCTGTCAATTATTAATTAGTACCTGTGCTATGGAAATTGTTTTCTTGTACGCAACTTCATTTCTGTTTCTGTTTCGTTTTCACTTTAACCAACAGTTTGTATTATTATTACTATGACTGCTTTTTAATTTCAACATGATGCTTTGTGGTTTAATGAATTGTAACGTTTCCTATAATTATATTACTAAATGTTACATTAAATTTTGAATTTCACTATTCAATTATTGTAGAATTTTAAATCTTTTTGGTATCCGACATTCTTTGCTTATGTCCATAGTGTAAAAATATGTTTTTCTATTTCGATCAATATATTTAAGTTGTTTAATTTTAAGTTTAAGTTTAAAATTTTACATAAATTTGAATACAATTTTCGTAAAACAAAAACGTTTTATTAATAAATTCTACTGTACTAAAACATCATCTACAATAACAGTCACAATATTTAAATTTCTCATTAAAATGAGGCTAAATTTCACTACATAGAAATATTTGTTTTACCGTGGTACACAAGCCCATTTATTAAAACTAATAAATCCATAAAAACTACTTAAGATGGATTTTCTTATTCTTATTCTTTTCCTTCTTTTTATTATTATTATTATTATTAGTAGTAGTAGTAGTAGTAGTAGTAGTAGTAGTAGTAGCAGTAGTAGTTTTAAACTACTGTAATAAAGATGTAAAAGTTTTGAGAAGGAGTAAAAAAAGCAATTTTGTAACGAAATGATCTGTAAATTAATTCTAAAAAATTAATACAAGTAGATTTATTATTTAATTTTAATAGATTACCCTTAAAACCTAATAATTAAATAATTAAATCATTCCATATAGGCTATTAATCCTGTATGATCTATATAGTAGAGGCCCTAGTAGTAACGTTCAGCATTTGAGAACATTGGGCAATTATCATTAATTAGATTGACTATGGGCAATAATTTTACAGAATCAGTTTAAAACACTCATATCTCGGTAGCTAAGGTATAAGTCTGACACCGGATAAATGATGGGTTCAAGTTTGTGCATAACGTGATAAAAATAATTTAATAAACAATAATAACAATAAAAAAGCCGTCCAGTAATCCTAATTGGTTTTAACGACTTGGTTTTATTATTCAGTTTGTTTGATAATTTTGCTATATCACTCTTAAAAACACCATAATAAAAATAACCGAATTATGGATAGCACTTGCTATAATTTACAGTTAATGGTAATATTTTTTGACAGAAAATGCATAAATCTTATTACGAATAATAATCGAAACCGTATTTAGTTTTCTAAAATAAACAAAACGTTTTTGATTAATTTAATAAATAATAATATTTTTTAATTAGAACAAGCTACGTATTCATTTATTTTAATTATTTTTACTACTTTAAATATTTTGAGAGAAGTATCTTTCAACAGTGGACATTTGAACAAAGCCGAACGTAGGTACACATTTAGTGATGTGATTCAAATCTATGCCCACCCAGACTCAAATCAAGCGCTGTACCGCTAAACCACCCCGGCACATACATATATTATATGCATAAATATCCCTGCTTTTGCAATTTTATTTGTTACCAAAACATTTAAAATTTAAATGTTTTTAACCTACTGTCAAGGTGTTTGTTACAAATGTTTATTGCGTTCAATCGTTGTTATTTTGAAAAGAATAAAAAATTGGTTTAAATTGTACATTTTGAATTTAAAACATTCAAACTATATAGCAATATTTAAAATTTATGCTATTTGCTAAAACATTATAACACATTGAAAATTATAAATCTGAAATGTCATTGTTCTTTCTCCTTTTGTAATTTACACATTGCTTGACATTTAATTAATATCACGTTTTTATTATTTAGTTTTAATATATTTTATAATGTATTGTTAACACTATAGTTAACACTGTTCTTATTTATTTATTGTCAAATAGGTTGATAAGGAAATACGTAGAGGGTGAATTAAATAATAAAATTTTTTAAATAAGAACAAGTACTTTAACTAAATAATTACATTTTAACTTTGTTCTAGTTGGTTTTAAATATGTGTGTATACAAAGAATAAATATATTTTAGTTAATAATTTAATTTTGTGCATAAAGAACATAAATTTCCGCCGGATTTAAAAATAGGGAGGCATCGATTCGTTAGCGCTAAATGCAGGCCCCCCTTCAGTTTTGCTAAATGTCCATTTGTTGAAACTGTTTCCCGTCAAACATTCAATTACTAGGAACAAAATAAAATAAATAAATGAAGAGTGAAGTCGCTAGATTTTTACCATAGAAAATGCATGTCACATCCCATTACCGACATTGTAGTGCTTTCGTTAATGATATAGGTCACTTATTAAAATGTGTTATGCCAAACATTTTGGAACATAAAACAAAAAAAACGGTTTATACTAAGGTTGTAAAAAAATGAATAGATACTGCCAGAAACAAATCTCTATTTGTCGCGCAATATTTTTGAAAGGACAAACAAAAACAATTTTAAACTAAAGAAACATTTGTTAGTCATTGTTAAGTACGCCAAATATTCAAGTTTGTTCTAAACTTAAAATTTAGATTTTAAAAAAAGTGTAAAACTAGTGTTTAAAGAAATTATTTTATATTATAAAAATGCTTACATTTATTTTTATTTAAAGGTTATTATTATTAATGTTAATATTATTATGGTTGTTGTTGTTATTTTTAGTATTATTTATGGTACTAATATTGTATTACTACATGTCTTAAATTATTTTGAAAAGTAACATAATGATTTTATTATTTATTTTAAACTATTTATTGCTTGGGATGTTACACTGATTTTAATTATTAGCAAATAACATTTATCAATTTTAAAGACTCCATTATTTAATCAGGAAATGTGTAACTATTAACGTTTCCCATTTTTCCTCAGTAAAATCAGTTCAAGTGTAAACACTATAAAGTGTCATTTAAGTTACAAATATTCTAATTATCAGTAAATAAACGGTTAAACATTTTAAAAAGAATTAACATTACAAATATTTATTTATTTCCAAACCTTAATTGTTAAAATTATTGACATTTTCGCTCAAACAAATAACATTATTTAGGGCAAAATGCTACAAAATAATTACCGTTTTCATAAATAAATATATTTTTAGAAAATTATACACTTTAAAGTATATTTACATATATATATATATATATATATATATATTACACTACACTGTCAAGACTGCTGCAGGAAATATGCTCATTTACAAAAGACAATTCATTAGCTGTATAATAATTACAAACACAAGTGGTACACATTGTTGACCCATTAATATTATTAATATTATTAATATTATTGTTATTTTCTATTATATGAGCTTGCATTAATTTATTTGTGCTATTATTATCACTTGTTTTCATTGGCCTTGCTGGTTCATCCCCATTAGCATTTTTTGACTCCGGTCGGACACTATTCCATTCAATTTGCCTTATTTTAATGCGAGCTTTGTATATATTCCATAAATAACCAATCAAGTCGCTTAGAATAATGTCGCCAGCATTCATTGAAATTAACCAAAGCAAAAATATTCCATCTAAATCTAAATATTCTTCAACAAATTTTTTAATCAAATGAGGATCCAACGCCAACTGATTGACGGCAGATTGAGACCAAAGGATTAAATATTTGCACACAAATTGATGTCGACTTTGATTTTGTATTAGGCGCGATAGCCATTTGAATAAACTGTACATGGTGAGAATGCCAACAAACAAATACCAAAACCATAAAAATATGTATACTTTTTCAAGAAACATATTTAGGGGCAATACGCACTGAAGTGTATACCTAAAATAAAATAAAATTAATATAACTAATAATTATAGGATAAATATAACATAATTTTATATCTAACTCTACCGTAACCGGTCCCAAGTCTGATTGAGAAAGAATTAGGAATAAATCCCAATGTAAGCAGTCTGCACATTGTTATAAATTGACGTTGTTAAAAAAAACAAGAGAACTTTATTTTGAGTAAACTATAGTGAGCAAGCAAAAGCATGACTTTTTTATATGCAAGATTTTTGAGGTTAAAAAGTGAAATTACAATCACATGGTGCAATTTTGTAGTTCTATGTATTGCTTTTTTAATAATAATAATAATAGTAATAACAATAATAATAAATATATAATTTATGTTTACAACAAGTATTTAATTTATAATTAAACAAAAAATAACAAGTCCTAACTTTTATAGTCTATATTTCTAATTATATTGCTTGAGGGATTGTACAGAGTATCTAAAGCGTTAGATTTAAAAATTTAAGGTACTAAGTAGAAATTTTATTATGAGCATAACATTCCTATGTTTTTCTAAATTTTAAAATCTTTATTTAGCAATACGTTTTATTGCCAACACTTAAACATTAAAAACCAAAGAAAAACTTTTAACATGTGCATATCTAAGACAGCTAACCAAGAGTGTGTAATAAGCTATTTCATTATTAATATTATTACCAATACTATATTATATTATACAAAACCCTTTTGCTTTAAAAATAAGCATGGGGCAATAAGGCAATAATTACAGCAAAACAACAGCAACAACAACAAAGTCTCGTTGGCATTAAAGATTCTGTAAATTGAATATTGAGCTGCTTTTCGGCTTTCACTCAACCTTGTCATCTGTGTAGCTCTGTCATCCAGATACATGCGATCACTTCTTTGCCGTTATTTACCAGAATGGCGTCCTCTTGATTGTTTTTGTAGCAGTATAAATTTTTTGCAGAGGCCAGGTTCCTAACCTTGCGCTCAAACCCTCCTCCTTTATCCAGGCTTGGGGCTGGCTAGATTGAATCATTTCTGATCCAAACTACTATTATTATTATTATTATTAAAATTTTATTATTAATACCATTATTATTATTATTATTATTATTATTATTATTATTATTAATTTATAACAAAAGTAATCCTTTAATGTTCTATAATTTTTTAAACTATTTAAAATTGTTGACGCTCATTATTTTTCATTTTTATTTTCCAAGTTCACAAAAATGCTTTTGAAAAAATGTTTGTACGCCAAAGACGAGTCAATATCAGTTTTTACAATAAATAACAAGTTTGTATAATTTATTATTATTATGTTTATCCTTTATCAAATAACTATCTCTCGAAATATTTGTTTATCTCGAACTAATGATTGCCCCATTTAAAAAAAAATAGAAGCTCAAAAACTTTACTTAACTTACAATAATAGCAATTGGGTAAACGTTTGTTTGTTAAAAATGTTTCAAAATGTGCCAAAACCTACTTGTAATTTTCGCCCAACTTTTTGGCCATGAAGTCGCAATACGTAACTCGGGGAAAGTTGCCCGTTTCTGACCAAGTGCGACCCCGTACAAGATCGACCAAGACGTACACACTAAACCAGTACGATTGTGTCCCCAAGAATATTTTAATCAAATACAATTGACCTATTATATTCAATAAATAAAACAATTTGACAGTCAGGTATAAATAAAACAAAAACTTTTTTGACTGATTCAGTCCTTTGATTTTTATTTGCGATCCGAACCATTGATATATACAAATGGGAATAAGGAATAGGAATGCGAGCAAAAATTTTGTACACAGCCAAAGTTGGCGAGCAACGTCTTGCAACCGAATTTCAATTGGACTGGTGGGATGTTTGGGCCGGGACAAATTGGAAAAACAAAAACACAAAGAATGTTTAACTTTTTTGGGTTCTTCTATGCTGGATTCTAAAATAAAACAAATTGATTGGATTATATATATGTTGTAATGTTTACAAAAACTGTTTATTATATATATATATATATATATATATATATATGTATATATAAATATAACTGACTCCAAACTTTACCCAGTATAATATTTTAAAATACTTAGGACTTGTTATTTATCATAGACGTATCTAACACTTATTGATACATGCCTTAGATAATACTTTACTCATATTTATAAAAAAGACATTATCAGCATAATATAGTCTCTAATTATAATATACAACATTTGTTAAAGCAATAGAACATAATAACTCTATTTATTAAAACAGAAGAAACAACACATATAATGTGTTAAAAAAAAATTTAGTGAACTAAAATACATAAATATATAAAGAAAATGTTACAAACTTTATGTCAACAATTCAAGTAAATTTTACTATCTTTTATAACTTCTGTTAACGTACCGATATAATTATTTAAAACTCAATTTTGTTTAACATTAACAAGGTTCTTTGCAAGTAATACATTATTTTATAATCTGTTAACCAACCGTTTAAAAATACAAAACATAAAATTAATAACACTTGAATTCGGACTGTAGAGAATTGAATGTATAAAAGTCTGTCTTCTAATTAACAAGTTTTTTCAGTCTAATTAAATAAAATTTTTAGTAAATGGAAAATTGTACTGAAAAGCACATTATCCATTGAAAAATGTATTCTCGAATATTATTTCATCATGTTTCTAATGCTCTGAAACATCTTGTTTTAATAAGAACCAAAACAATAAATATTTATTGCCTAAATTATGCTTATTATGAATCCATTTTTGTAACTTCAGACATTTTTAGCACAATAACTGTGTAAACAAAACACGTATGCAACTTATTATACGAAATATTTGTAATTTCCAGTAAAAATCCACACTATACATGACTGAAATTTTAAATCCAAAATTCATTAAAAATAACGCACATTTTCATACTTGTCTTTTTAATTAATCTCAGTCTTTGTCTACATCTTAAGGGAACATGGATTACTGCAGACTTTAAATTAAATTTAGCAAATTTATGCATTTTCCAAAAATCCAATGTCACATGTTTTATACATTTTTTCTTTACTATCTTTAAACTTATTTTTTAAGTTTGCTTATACATCTATTAAGTCTACTTTGAAATGATTTAGGAAATGTCAAATTTAGAAAATGTTTCTTCACTAAAGGCACGTTTATTTAAAATATTTTTTGCAATTTTATAGACGTTTATAAAATTTATATAAAAAATTTGAATATCTTGTATTAAACAGAGTTCAAATAACAACGATTACCTTTTACTAAAGATACACATACAGTAAATAAAAAAGATGGTATACGTAACAAAATGCAAAACGTTTTTATTATAATTTAAAAAATAAATAAATCCAATTTAAAAATCATTTTTTAATGTGTTCATCTATAGTTACAATAAAGTTCGCTAAATCTGTAAAATAATATATCTGAAAAACTTACGTTTTGTACTGAAAATAAAGGATTGTTTTTGATAGTTTATAATAAATCGCTAAAAATATTTTACATTATCCACATTAAAAGTTACAAGTTAATAAAATTTTAGTTAAAAACACAGAAATATAATTTTGTTTATTAGAAAATTAACAAGTTTCTCAAATTGTAGAAAATGGTAAACAAATTCTGTTAATTTCTAATACTTAGTAGAGTAAAAATATATTTACAGTAGGCAACATATTTCATTCAATTTATTTTTTTTTTAAATATTTTTGTTTATAAAATAAATTAATGTATATTTTTAAAACAACGAATTTTTTTTACACATTATAAATATATTATTGATGCGCTACATTTTTTAATAAATATATAACCTTGATATATACGCCGGTAATCCAATTCCCAAACTTTAACTTTTTCTAGTTAAAATTTATTAAATATAAAAATATGTAATTTATTTACGAAAATAATTATTAAAAAAAAATTTTAATTTTATATTCCTTTTATTTAAAAAAATAATTATTTCTAAAATAAAATAACTGCTCATACATATATTTACAAAATTGCACTGTATTTTTAAATAGTCAATAAATAATTTATTTTAAAAATATTTTAATACAAAGAATTTTAAAACAATTTTTTTCCAAAAAAATTATTAAATTATTTTTAATAATTTAAGCACAAGGTCGTTTTTTATTTTCCGTTTCAAAATTTGGAATTTTGATAAAAAGGTTTCTTATTTCCGCTCACTTAATAATTATGGTTAAAACAGCTCAGCGTCGTTATTTGTCTACGCATGATTATGAATTAGTTCAAAGTTTTTACAAAAAGGGCACAAAAGTGAAAACAATTGCCGAATGCATGAAAATAGATGTTTCAACTGTGTACAATGTTTTGAACAATAAAACAAGCCCCAGATCACCCACAGTTGGTAGAACACGTTCAACAAGCAAACAAGATGATCAGTTTATAACCATGCAGCTTAAAAAACACAGAACAATGAACGTTAAACAAATAAAAAATCAATACTTAGAAGAATTTTCATATTCAATTGTAAGAAGGAGGATGAAATCTGAAGGCTTCATTCTTAAAGCGGCTGTTAAGAAACCTCCACTTAGTCGTGCCCATAGATTACAACGAGTGGAGTTTGCTAAAAAGTACAAACATCATCCATCGTCATTTTGGAGATCAATATACTTCACAGATGAGTGTGCCCTATCCTACGAACCATGGACTGAACATTCAAAGGTTATTTATAGTCCAAATTTTCCACTCAACCACACTTGTACTGCTATAAAAGTTGCACATCCTTCATGTGTCAAAGGATATTTTGCAATTAAGTACAATCAGTCTCCAAAATGGATGCGTACTAGTGGCAATTTAAACAACGCTGAATTTGTACAAATATTCAAACAATTGTTTCATAGCGAGCTATCCAGAAATGCTACAGGACACTTAACAATCATCCAAGACAATGCTCCTGTGCATACTTCAAAAGTGGTAATGTGTATTTTAACATAACTTACAATTTACTATACTTTTTCTTTATTTAGACCACAAAAGCTTTGAAAAGCAAAAAGCTTACTTTTATTCAACTTCCTCCATACAGTCCAGACCTCAATGTAATTGAAAACCTTTTTAGTATTTTAAAACGTGATGTTAACCGCATGGAAACTGACGTATTATTGGAAGCGAAAATTAACCATGTAAAAAATTGCATTTCGAAGGATTATATTGGTACGTTGATAGATTCCTACCCCAAGCGGCTTGCAGAAGTTGAACAAAAGCGTGGATATCACTTAAATTATTGACATTATTAAGTTTGTTACCTTTATTTTGTATATTTATGTATTTTAGTAGATAAAACTATTTTTTTAAACCAATTATCTGTGTTTGTTTTTAAGTTTTCATAATGGTGGTATTGTGCTTTATTGCTAAAACGAATGTTATTGTGTATTATATTAAGAATTTTTTTGCAAATAATATTAAATGTATATATATTAGTAAAGTGTTATCTAAGGTACTCATTAACAAGCGTTAGATATGTCTAAGATAAGTAACAAGTGCTACATATATTTCAATATCATAGTAGGTCAACAATGGATTCACTTTTGTCACTATCTGTAATTACTAAAAGTAAAACTCTTTTCATTATAAGAATTAAGGAACTGAAATTATATTGTATAAAGAATTAATTAATTAATTTTAGGCTATCAACGTTTCTTTTTAAATCACATATTACATAAATTAATTAATTTGATATATCAGAATAAGTTACTGCGCACAACCAACTTTATAAAACTTTTGCATTAAACAGCAGCTGAAAAAATAGACATATCAAAATCTATGTTTTAATTTGGTATAAATTATAAGAAAGCTGTTATATAGCAAACAGTGGATATTTAATTTTAAAATGTGAGAATATTTTTTATACTCAAATACAATGCACATAAGCAAAAACTTACAATTTTTTTAGACAAACAATGTTTTATTTTAAATTTTACAAAAATTAACTTTATTTTTATCTTTATTTACTTTGTTTAAAAAAATAAAAATGAAAATTGCTTACAATATAATAAATAATACAAGCTATTTTTCCACTTGTTTTTATCAAACAGTTGTAAATTAATGCTACACAATTTTTTCTAGCATAGTTAAATAAACAGTCATTATTATAATCAATTTATGTAATTACCTGTCAAAATCAATTTAGAAAAAGACTACATTAACAACTTTACCATAAAACATATCAAATCATCTTAACCAAATGATTATAAAAAGGCGTTTTCATTAATTTTTGTGTATTTCATAATACATAGTACAAAAACTATTTGAAAACTGAAAACTTACATACCGTAGGCAATCAATTTAAATCGGACAACTTTTTTAAAACATATTTTTGTTTTTAAAATAACAACATTTTTTACACATACAAATTTAATTAATGCGCTACATTTTTTAAAATTGTATGACGTCGATACATATGATGGTAATGCAATATCTAAACTTTAATTATTTCTAGTTAAAAAAAATTAAATATTAAAATATGTATATTATTTATAAAAATTATTAAAAAAAAATGTATTTTAATTTTATTATATATTTAAAAAAAAAATTTTTTAAATTAAAAAAATGCTTACACAATGAAATACAAATTTGCATTATATTTTAAACCGTTGATAATTACTTCCATTTTAAAAATAATTTAATATAAACTTTTTTAAAACAAATATTTTTTTAAACTGTAAAATATATTGAGCAATTTCAACAAATTTTTAATTTATTATTTTACATTAAATTTTGCTACTTTTACCTGCGTTTAGTTAAAGGTAATCGTTGTTAATCGTTGTCTAATACAGAAAAATTCAATTTTTTTAGTATTAATGGTGTAAGCGTCTATATAAGTGCAATACATATTTTAACAAAAACGTGCCTAGTGTGTAGAAACCTTTTGTAAATTGAATATATAAAAATCATTTGCATAGATCTCTGAACAAAAAGTGTGTTTATTTTATGTATAAAAAATAAAACAAAACTTAAAAAATAGATTTAAATGCAGTGAACAAAAAAATGCAAAAAATGTGTGATAATGAGTTTTTGAATAACGGGTAAATTTGTTAATTTTGATTTAAAAATCTTTTGTAATACATGTTCTATTAAGTTGTAAATAAAGATTGAGATAAGTAGAGTTTTGTAAAACAGTATGAAAGTTATTTTTTATGAATTTATAGGAAGACAAATTAAAAAATGTGTGTGCTGATTTTACGAATTTCGGGTTTAACATTTTAGAGTCGTGCATAATGTGGATTTTGCTAGAAATCACAAACATTTTACAATATAAATTGCATACGTCTCTTGTCTACATAATAGTTGAGAAAAAATATCTTAATTGACATAAATGGGTTCATACTAACCATTATTTAAGACAGTTCAAAGAAAATCTTAACACATTATTTCAGTTATTATTTTAACAAGATGCTGTAAATCAGCGCAAACATGGCCAAAATTGTACTCAAGGATACACTTTAAAATTGGTAATATGTTTTTTAATATAACTTACCAGTTACAATAGTTTTGATTTATTAAAACTGAAAAACCCGAAATAAATAAATTTTTTTATATTCCGGATTTAAACGTTATTAATTTTGTTTTGGATTGTTTAAAGAGTAAGTTAACAAGTTGTAAAATAACGTATTACTTATAGAGAATATTTTTATGTTATGAAAAACCAAGGTTTAAAGGATTTTATTGGTACCTTAATAGTCTCAGATTTAAAACGGCTGGCAGAAGCTATAAATAGAAGTAAATGTTACTTAAATTGTTGACATTACAAAGTTTGTAACTTTTTCTTTATATATTAATACATTTTGTCCAATAAAATTCCTTTTTTAACCATTTACATGTACTTGTTCTTAAGTTTTAATAAACGGAGGTATTAAGATTTATGGATAAAACAAGTGTTGTTATATTCATTTATTTATTTTATGTTTGCTATTCTGAACGTTTTACGAGAAACATTTTTCAGCAGTGGACATTTTAGCGAAGCCAAACGGTATAGGATTCAAACCCATGCCCACCAAAGTCCGAATTCGAGCACTGTACCGTGAGACCACCCCGGCACAGTATTTTTTGCAAATACTAGTAAAGTGTTACCTAAAGTATTTGTTAATAAGTGTTAAATATGCCTAATATAAGGAACAAGTGTTGAATATTAACAACTATCTTAGCAGGTCAATATAGGAATCAATTATGAAAATATATGTATGCATAGCTATTTCTTTAATAGTTAACATTACTTTTTATGTTATTAATTAAACTCAAGCTTTAATTATAAACCAGCTAACATTTAACGTAAATTTAAAAACTGTATTAGGTGCATTAATATAAATTTATATAATTATAATAGTCTTTTAGTTAAAATATGGAAACGCATATTATATAAAAATCTAAGTTGCTTTTATTTTGAATTATGTGGTTGATAAAATCGTTTAGGTTAAATAACCACGTCATTTATGAAAACATATCTGGGCCGAGCACTTGACTTCGACTAGGTTGGGTTTGAATCCCGCCACCGGTACTAAATATGGGCCTGCGTTGTTCTGTTTTGCTAAAATGTCTACTGCTGAAAGTTGTTTCCCTTACAACATTCAAAGTGGTAAAAATGAATGAAAATAAAATAATAAAAAATATTTTTTTTAAGGTAAACAGTGTTTGTAATTTTTTTAATGTGCCGAGTTGATTTAATGGTACAATGCTGGACTCGGATTTGGGTGGGAATAAAATCGATTACCATCACTAAATACGAGACATCGTTTGGCTTTACTAAATTTTCCGCTTGTAGAAACATTTAATTCATAAATAATTTAAACAATATTAATAAATAATTCATTATAAAGCAACATCTAGCACATTACATAGGCTTAATTATTTTAAATTAAAATAAAATATTTACAAATAACAATTTAAATATATTATATGCAATAATGCCGGGATGGTCTAGCGGTACAGCGCTTGAATTCGGATTTCGGTGGGCATAAGTTCAAATCCTATTACCGACACTAAAATGCGGGCCCACGTTCGGCTTTGCTAAAATGTCTACTGCGGAAAAACATTCAAAGTAGAAAACTTAAAATAAATAAAAATAAATAAATATGGTTAACATGACAATCAGTTTTACATATTTTTATTAATATTTGAGTATAGTAATGTTAAAACATTTTTTCTATTTGTTTTCAGTGTAAACAACAATTTTAAATTTCAAAAACAATATGCACATAAATTTAATGAAATTAAATTAATTTTTATGCATTAATGATTTATATAAATAATTGTCTTATATTTGAAAAGACGAATAAATATTAAATATTGAAAACAATAATTATTACTGTGTTTATTTCTACACTTAATCAGATTAAAAGTGACATAATAACAAATAAAACATTTTGGTTATAAAATTATAAAAATGTAAAGTAAAAACGTCGATTTTTCCATTTATTAAAAAAAAGATTTATTTCCTGTATATACAATAAAGTTTGTTTATGCTATCACTGCTATCATAATATATATAACAATTTGATAGGATTGTAATCAGTAGTACAGTTGTAAATAAAAGCGTATTAGCATATAAATGCAATTTGGTTAATATATATATATATATATATATATATATATTTGTGCCGAAGTGGTCTAGCGGTACAGCGTTCGAATTTGGACCTCGGTGGGCATGGGTTCGAATTCCACCATCGGCACTAAAATGCTGCCCATGTTCGGCTTCGCAAAAATGTCTACTGCTGAAAGATGTTTCTAGTGAAACATTCAAAGTAATAAACGTTATATATATATATATATATATATATATATATATATTTGGTAGATGAGCAAATGTTCATAATCTTTAATGTTTTATTTTCTTATTTTAACTTAAGATATATTTTTTCAAAAAAGTAATTATATTAAAGTAATACGGGCTATCGATAATTAGTGTCAATTGTTTTTTAAGTTTTTATAACTAAAATATTAAAGTGTTTTGGAGTTTCTAGATAAATAGCATTCAAATGAGTAAATGTTAATGGTTACATTTATAATTTCTGTACAGATTAAATTAATTAGGTAAAACAATTACGCAACACAGCAATTTTAAACAAAATGTTTACTACTTTACATAATTTTACCAGTACTTCATAAACTAGTATATGTTACTGCATACATTTAATTAATAGAAAATTAATTAGTTTTAAATTTTGTATGTATATACAAATTTTTGGATAAATTAACAAGTGTTATAATTTTGAAAGTTTATACAAATCCTAGAACAGTAGAAATTGGACATGCACTGCTTACAAGTAAATGGAATAATTTGTTTATAATTATCAAATTAAAAAGAAACAGAATAAAACTTATCAAAAAATAAATACGGAAAAATTAAAAACGTTTCATGTTTACTAATTTACAAAAGAATAAAATTAGTCAATTTGTAGTTTAAGAACACATTTAATCAAGTTTTATTAACAGGAAAACATACAAAAAACATGTGGAACTTGCTAAAACGTGTGAAAACTGTTATATCTTTAAAGATCAAGGTTTTAATATTATGTATGCTTTAAACTACAAACTATTGACAATACAATCCAGAGTTAACTGTGGCCCTGATTTATCTCAAAAATATACGTGCATTTCGAAAAACGTACATCAATAATGTCTTTTTGGATATTATGTAACTAATTACGGCTGGCCTCGAAATGGGGTCAAACAAGTAATCATTAAGACAGCTTAAAACTCTTAAATAATTTAAATAAATAATTTAAGCCTGAATTACAACAATACGCTTTATGGCACTTAGTAATTGTTTAAGACAATCTACCAGTGCATCTATCATAAAAGAAAACGTGTTTTTTAATATAATTTAAAAATTAACACATTTTATTATTGCTTAGAACATAAATTTTTTAAATAATAAACCCTTTTTATTTGTCTTAAACAAGAGGTAATTCTGATGAAAAATCAAAACATGCTTAATGACAAAATTGGTTGTGTTAAAAAATTAAATTCCATATACCTATATCAATAATTCGGTCGATTTCTACCCAAAGTGTTTCAAAGAAATTATAAAAAACCATGTTTAACATTTAAAATATTAAATTTGTATATATATATATATATATATATATATATATATATATGTATATATATATAATATAACGTAATTTATTTTTAAGCAGAAAATGCTGTAGTTTTTTTATTTTTTAGAAATGTACAAATTCTGTGTTTTTCGTGTAAATCAGAATGCTGTAATGTAAAGAAGAATTTAATAATTTTTTAAATTAGTATTGGTAGGGATATTTACAGTACATGTTAGAAAAATATAGATGTACATAATATACCAAACTAATATGAGAATAAATAGTCAATTTTAATGTGCTCATATATATATATATATATATATATATATTCATATTATTTATCTTAAATACGTAAATAAAATTAATTGGTGTTAGTAATTAATGTATTAGAAATAGTGCTCAATTATGTATTGTATTCAAATGGAAGCTTCTCTTTCCATAAAACATTAACCATTTACATACCGCTTTTAATCAATATTTTTTAAACATAATATAAATTATATAAATTTTAAAATCCTTTAAAATTAATTTATATTATAAAAAAATATTATGAATTCTTTGTAATAACTAGATAATTATTGTTTACATAGTTGTGCTTAATTATCAAAATTCGTGTTAAATATTAATACATTAAAAAATTAATAAATTAATAGAACATTTCATATGTACAAATCAATAGACTACTAATCATCTTGTAAATCTTTGTTTATTAAGCTTAAAATCAAAAACATGTTTTGATATAATTATGTTGTTGTCTAATTTTTTACAGACTGCTTAATTCACATTTATTCTTAATAAAAAACAATGTTTATTTAAAAAAATTATTATTACCATTATTATTATTATTATTATTATTATTATTATTATTATTATTATTATTATTAACTATTATTATTACTATTATTATTACTATTATTATTACTATTATTATTACTATTATTATTATTAGTAGTAGTAGTAGTAGTAATGCTTTTATTTTCCGTTGTCTCGGAGTTTACAGTGGTTAACATCCATATTTTATTATTATTATACCAGATATGTAAAATAATCAACGGTATCAACAAATGCAAAAATTTTGTTGTTCTATGTTAGTTTTGAATTATAGGACTTTGTTTTTGTTTTTTACTGTAACTATTATCTTATTGCCCCATGCTTATTTTTAAATCAAAAGGGTTTTGTAATAATAATTATTATTAAATTACATAGTCTAACACACTCAAAAATTAACAGATATTCAAAAGTAGTATGCATTATAATTTGCATGAAAAAGCATGACATTAAGTTGAAACGTACTACAGTAAATGGTATACTAATATAATAGTATACACCAAATGTGAATGACTCATGTATGAGTATGAGTATTAAAACATGTTTGAAACTTTATATAATTTTAAAGTTTTTTAAATGCATTTTAGTAGAAAAACATAGAGTTTACTTTCCGTAATAAATAACGTACATTATTATTAATAGAAATAAATTCTATATTACAAAAACTATTTATTAAAAAAAATGTGAATATCGCATTCCCAATTTCTTGTATATCACTTATCTGTATCCAAACAATTAGTGCTTTGTATATGTTACAAAAAAGTAATATATGATATAAAATAAATCTGCATACTGTAATAACACCTGTTAAAATTTAACGCTTGGTGATTTTAGCTCACGAAACTATTATTTTTATTTAATTTTTTCATAATAAAATTAATATTCACCTTTGTTTAAATCAATCGGTTTATAAATTATTAACTAATAATTTTTATTGCATTAGTATTTATTTAATTTTATGTGCAATTATCATGCACAGGAAATTAAAAATATTGCTATTATTTTATCAACGTTTACTTACAATGATTAAATTTTATTGTTACCTTATATAGGATGCTTGTAAACATAATTTATTTATTTCTTACTTTTTTCAACTTTTATTTTTTTATCCAACTTGTTTGGCGTTTGCAATGAAAAACTTTGTAAATCGGACGAATCATTCAAATTGTTTGGGGGTTGAGGAGCTCGAAATCCTTTTCGACTTTTAGTCAATTGTTGGTAGTTTTTGGATTGGGGAATAGGTGTTTTAGCCACACTAGTCGGTTGATTTTCCCTACATTTGTTTGGATTCAATGAAGTGTGTTTGGGTTGGCTAATGTTATTTTTAACATTTTTTGTTTGACTTTGAGATAAACGTTTAGATTTGCCACGCCAGTATTTATACTGACGATAGTAGATGACGGTGTCAATGTGTTTGGCCAGATTTTCAATAATGGGCATCAAGGTTTCGGACGGGGTACAATTGACTCGAATTATACTATGGAGAATGTGTTGAACGTTGAAGCCGGAATGTCTCTTTATATGGGGATATTTAAATAATATTAAACTGTTTAAAATTATATTTTTATTGCCTTTGCCATGAATAAAATAATTCATATGTATTTATATGTAAAACTGCTAAGAAATATATGCTATATAATGGTATTAATAATGAAAATAAAAATAATTAAAAATTAAACAGTAATAATAATCACAATGATAATAATATATTTTTTATTATTGGTAATGTGCGCAGTGATGTTGGGTTTTCTAAAACAGTAGTTAAAAACTAGACAAAACTACTAGTTGAGAACTTTAACTACAACAAAAGTAAATTACAGAAATATATATAAACTATATTAATGTTTGTAATTTTCAAACCAAATATTAAAAAAATATAGAAATTATAGCACTACTAAAATTTATTTTATACAAGTAAAATTAAATAATTTTAAATTCTTTTGTCGTACTTGCTGCGTATAAAGTAATTAAATCATTTTTATTATGTAAAAATACATTTCCAAGGTAAATTATTTGTAAAATCAACAAGTTTTTATTTTTTACATAATAAACGAAGTTATCTATTAATATATATTGATATTTTGTATTTATTGTGTATTAATTAAAGAAGTTTGATTTGAATGCCAGTACCAAAATGCAAACCCCTGTTTGGTTGCATTAAAGTTCACATATTTTATACTCTTTTTTTGCAAAAATATTTAACTTGAAACAGAAAAAAAGGTCAAAAGTAAGTTGATGTTATTTTATTACATATAATACAAACTGTTTTATGATGTAATTGTACGTATAAATGTTAATCGTTTATTTTTGTAATTTTGACATAATGTTATTGTGTTACTATTATATTGTTCAAACTATTTGGTTTTATTACATAAACAATAAATTTGACAAACGTTTTACTTGTCAAATGTATCATAAAACAAAACAAAAGATATTAAAGTTTGATATAATAATAATAATAATAATAATAATAATGATAATCGTAGTCCTTATAATAATAGTTAAACTAATAATAATAATAACATTAATAATAATAATGACATTAATAATAATAATAATAATAATTACGAACTTGGAACAATCGCCAAAATAAACATGGAAGTACAAATCCTGCAGCTTGCAACGCTAGCACAAAAGTAGCCCACTGATAATATCGAACGACGTTGACATGCTTTACGTTTTCATCTATGGGACTTTGCAATTGAGCAAAGTATGTGTTGGTTACCCAACAATAGTGCTCTGCATATTCTTCCCAATTACGCGAAAATTCTTGGGGTATCCAGCACTGCAATGGCAAGTGAGCTACAACAAATACAAATTAACGTAATGATTTAACACATAGCATAGTTGACAAGCATAAACAATAATTGCATAAGTGGTTAGATTTATTTCTACATTTTATTGTATCATTTTACTACTATTAAATGCAATTAAGTAGTATTCTTTTATATATTTGAGATGCATGTTAATCAAACAGCAAAATAATTGTTTGTTTAGCCGGAAGTTTCAATATGCAAATATTAAATTAAAATTAAAACAAACAAACAAATACATTTTTTATAAACAAATAACAAATAAATTGTAAGTTTTGTTACAATTCATAATGATGCTGACAGTTTCATTATGTAAATTAGGAATTATTTTGCATAAAAACGCAAAAATATACAGTAAACAATGTCAACTTGAGAGCTATGGTTTAATAAAAAACAAATAAAATAACCTAATTTACTAAATACTGAAAACTTACACAAAAAGTTTTTTTAGTTTTGTTTAATATATAAAAAAATATTATTCAGAACAAGATAAAGAATTAAAATGAACAGTTTTTGTAAACAAAATTACAAATGATATTTGGAAATAAAACTAAATCTATGAGAAAAATTAATAATACTAATAATAATTATTAATTTAATTATATGTAGAAATGATTTTGAAATTAAAATAGCTTGTAACAGTCGTCAATTAGGATGTGTTAAATTCTGCCTCAACACAATCATTGATGTATTCAATGAAAACATTATCTGCACTAAACTTAGTTGTATAAGTCGAACATACAAAGTTTAGGTATAAAACTTATTTTTGTTATAAAGTATGCAATACTATATTACAGTCTAGCGGTACAGCGCTCAACTCAATCATGGGTAAGCACTATTTTAATTCCAGCCACCGGTACTAAAGGCGAACCCCGGTTTCGCATCGCTACATTGACTACTTTTAAAAGATATGGTTTGTTAAACGCTTAAAGTAGTAATTATATATATATATATATATATATATATTTATTAGCGTGTTGACATAAATAAAACAATATTTAAAAAATTTTTTGTTAAATACTGATAACGCTCTATTTATTTTGTTTTCAATGGTCAATTGGTATAATGCATATTATTTTATTGTAAATGTTAAATAATAAAAAGATAAAAAGCTAAACACATGGTAAAATTATAAAAAAGGCTAATGCATATATGTCATTTATTATTATTATCATTACTAATAACAACAACATTTCTATTAAATAACTTTTTATTGTTTCATTATACATATCTATAATTTACAACGTTTGTGGTTATAATAATAATAATAATAATAATAGTAATTTGTTTAAGCTTGTATGCATAAATTAGTTAACTTTATTACAATTTATTAGGGAATATAAATGTATTATCTTGAAAATATGTATAATTCAATCAATTAATAGAATTAGAAAGAGTTAAAAAATTAGTTAATAATTTAAACAGGAATAGTAAAAAAAGTGAACGCTTTACTTACGATTTTATTATGCAAAATGTAATTAACCTACATATTTTTTGATGTTCTGCTTTTATATAAAACTATACAAATTGTAGCTGATGCATGTATAAATGTTTTTTATAACTTAAATGTTTTATAGAAAACATGTGTCAGCAAGCGGATATTTAGAAATGTCAAGCAGTAGTCTGCATTCAGTTTCAGCAGTACAAGTTAAAATTATCCACGCCTAGTTTCAACTCCAGAAATCTAACAATTTTTTGCTATTTTATCCTAAGTTCGTGTAAAAAATTGATTAAATATGTAAAACTAGGAAAAACGGGAAATAAAAATAAATTACCAAATAATTTCAGCATCTAACATAATTATCAAACATGAACTTATTTACTAGTCACTTGTTTCAAAATAAAAACTAAGGTTTATTATAAAATATACAACAATATTTTATAATAAAAGCAGAATTATAGTTTAATGAATACATGTTATTTATATTTAAACCATTTAATATTCCAAGTTCACAATTAAAAGTTGAAAATAATTATTTAAATAATATATTATGTCAAATATTAAGATAATTATACCATATATGCATTTTTTTGATTACTGAATATTTTGGTGTATTATACATTACAAAATATAAAGTAATAAATGGAAGTTTTTAATTTTTAATCTGATAGTTTACGTCATTGGTTAGTATATTAATTTAGTTGTTAATGTAGCTAGATTTATTTAAATTGATAGTTTTTTAATTTGAACACATTTATAGAGGATTTGTTTGACTATACTGAAATGTACTAAATTAAATAACATTATTATTATTGCTGTTATATAAAAACGTAAACAAATCTAGCTAATTTAACTTGAATATATGTTATGCTTAAATTTAGATTATTTAGTAAATAAAATTAATTTTTATACAGTTGAAGTTCATGTTTTCATCTGACAGTAAATAACTAAATTCTTGTAAATAAGATTTTACAATTAAAAGTATTATTTATTAAAAGTATGTTAATTTTTTAATTTAAAACAATTTTTTTATTACTTCTTTAAATTTTATGTTGTTTTTAAAATTCATTATTAATAAATTGTTTTACTTTTAAATAGAAAAAAGTATTTTAATTATAAAAATACCTAATTTTTAAATTCTATTATTATACTGCTCTAAACGTTGTTTAAAAATGCCGTTGCGTATATAACAAAATAACATGTAATTTAATAGTGCAAGAAAATTATTTCTAAAAAAATATTAAAAATTACTTAAATGATTGTTTTACAGTTGCTAAAAAACTTACATTTTGCTTCTAATTGATTTAATAAACTAATTATTCAGTTAATGTTTGTTTGATAATTGTAACTCTTAGATGTTAAAAAATATTAAGAACAAGAAATTAAGCAGATAAATTATTCATAAGTTAATAATTATAAAATTTTATGTGAATTGCACTTAATAATTGCGTTTATGTAGTTGTTGATTTCAAAGTAACGTTTTTACTGTGTTTCATATGTTTCATAAAAAATATTTCCAAATAAATATATTATTAGATATAAAGTTATTTATGTTATTTCTAATATTTTAAAAAGATTACATATATATATATAGCAATTCCTAAATTATAATGCTAAATCTTTTTTTAATTATAAAATAAAAGAATTACTAAACGTATTATTACATAATAAAAAATTTAAAACTGGAAACGTTAAGTACTAGGATTTAAAATTTGATTACAATTTCGTCTTTGTTTTAAGAAATTTAAACTTACATTAACTAAAAAAAATGTTTTAGCACATATTTAACTAAATTAGCTTAATTATGTTTAATAAAATAGTCTCTGTTGCATTTACTCAATAAAAAAACTAGATTAGGTAAATAAAATAATAGAGTTCTAGTTTAGTGGCAGTAATAATAATAATAATAATAATAATAATTTTTTTTAATTTTTAATTTTTATTATTTTTAATGTTTGCTACTTTGAATGTTTTACGAGAAACGCATCTTTCAGTAGTGGACATTTTAGCGAAGCGGAACGTGGGCCCGCATTTTAGTGCCGTTGGTGGGATTGGAACCCATGCCCACCAACGTCCAAATTCGAGCTTTGTACCGCTAATAATAATAACAAATAACTGTAACTGTTATCTGTGATGTAGTATCAATTGCTTATATGTGCATTTTTGTAACGCAGTTTATTTTTATAATATATTTTTGATATAGTGTGTACGTTAGTTATATAATTAAAATTAAACAATGTTTTTATTATTTATTTTAAAAGCCTTATTTAATTTCGGAATTAAATTTAAACTCAAAAAGTAAAATTACTTATATATGCAAAATTTAAATGCAATTATTGAAAATATACTACATAATAATGCTAGAGGGAATATAAAAATTGATGATTTTATTTAAAATAAAGTATATTTGAAAAAATGTAATATATTTTTTTAAGAGTTTATAAAACTTTTTGTGAGTTTATTATTATTATTACTATTATTATTATTATTATTATTATTATTATTATTAATAATAATAATAATAATAATAATAATAATAATAATAATAGTAGTAGTAATTGTAGTGGTTATCGTATTTTTATTATTATTTATAGTGGTAGTTATAGTTATTGTTATTGTTGTTGTCATGGTAGTAGTAGTACTGCTAGTAGTATTAGTATTTGTTTTCGTAGTAGTCATTTAATTACTATTACTGTTATCGTTATAATAATAATAATTATTATTATTATAACTATTATTATTAGTATTAGTAGTAGTTGTAGCGCTTGTGGTAACATTTGTCTTAATATTAGTAATGGTTATATTGCTATTATTATCTCAAAAAAATGTATTTTTTATAATTTACTGTTTATATGTAACAGGATTATATATTTATTTTTGTTGAAACTACCAAGACGGTCAAAGTACATTAGTATTTAATCAAAATCCATTATGTTTGTTTTACAAGGTTTTTAACAACGGAGGGTGGCACTTGCAATCCTAATATGCAAACATAGTTGTAACACCTCAGCTGTCAATAAAAAAACATTTAAATATCACGTTGTGTTATGGTTTTAATTACTATATTAAATACTGACATACTATAAGAAAAATGATTTTAAAATGCCTAATACTATATATAATGTAAAGCTAAAACCTCAATTTTGTGTTTTCAGCTGTCTAGTTAAAGTACATATTACTAATAAGTGCAGTTAATTTTTTTTGGTATTAAAAATAAAAACAATTTCTTTTTTATTAAATAACAACAATGCTAAAAATGAACACCAATCAATAGTTTAAAACATAGATTTATAAATACAGTGGTATAGGATTTAATATACCGTATTGTATTTTGTTTAGAATAGAACAACTTGACAGTATTATATTTTTTTATGATAAACAGTTATTCGTCACATACTGTAAATGTACTTGAACTAAAGTATTTAATTAAACAATAGTTGTATTAAACGAATACAACCACAAACTAATAAGGAACAGAATTTTTTAAAATACGTTATTTGCTTAAAATTTGCTATTATTTTTATTTGTTATATATTCTAACCGGAAATAAAAGGCAACTTATATTAAATAAATTTAAAGTGCTTCATCATAAAAATACGTAATTTATTTCCGGTGCAATTTCACAATTATTTTTATTTTAATTAAACAAAAACTGTTTTATTTATGCATATATATATATATATATACATATATATATATATATATATATATATATATAATTGTTATTACTGTAAATAATCTAAACGAAATTTATGGTTATTTACACCTAATTATTTAAAAATTAATAACTGTTACTATACTGAAATGTAAGACTATATTCATTATTAATGTTGTAAAAGTATATATGCACAATTGTTTAAGTGTTTTTTATTGCTAGAAGAACTTTGGGTAATAAATAAAACTTTTTAATTGGCACAGTTAAAAACGATACATGTAAAAGTTGTGTGCACTTAAAAATTAATTCTATACTGCTTTTTTCTTTTAATGGTAATAAATCTTTTACGGTTCTACACTTTAATTACTTTTCTTTCCTATCACTATTTGCAACTAACCACAATCCAATTTTAGTTACCTCTTTTTTTCTTTTTAATAGTTTTTCTCTCTGTTTTTCTCTATTTGGTTCTGTCAACGTTATTATTTGTTGGCTCCATTTCCATTATTTCTAATTTTACACAATTCAACCATTTTTGGTAAATTTCAATTTTTTGTTTCCAACGTTTATTGCTAAAAATTGTTTTATTATGTAGTTTTCTTTTCTTTGTATAATGTGACCGTACCTTTTCAATTTTTTCTTCTTATAAATTTCAATAACATTTACTTTTCTCCCAATTACATTATTTTTTTAATTTCTCCAAAATCTGCATAATTCCAAAAACTTAAAATATTTTCCTTTTAACTGAGTTCAATTTCTTTGTATGGCTTTCTTAATAGTCCTGGTAAATCATTACAGGCTTTACTAAAATTTTTAAAAATATACCTTTTGTTTTTGTTATTTTTCTATTACCCAATAATGCCTTACAACAAAGACTGCCAATTTTATAATAATACTAAAACTTGTCATAACGTTGATTTTTATTAATAAATGCTGTTGTACAAAACCGACAAAAAATAACATTTTTCTTAATAATATTTAGATTAATATAAAATAATGAAAAATTATTATGTTTAACTTTTATAATTAATATTGAAGAAAATAAACATTAAACTTTAAGAACTTTATAATTTTTAAAAAATGCTAAATTTGTAATTTGCTATATAAGCAGGTGTTTCTTTTTAGTTTAAAAAAATATTTAAATCGTTACACAGTCCATGAAGCACACCTTTACAAAGCACACAAATAAATATTATTTGAAAACAGTTTAATGTTTTCTATTGTTAAAATTTAAAAAAATATTGTAAAAAACAACAATAATTGACCTTTGATAAAAAATAAGTTTAATGGATTTTTTAAATTTAAATTGTGTTGTTTATTTTTACTTCATTTAATAAATCCTGAATAGAAGCTTACAACGCAACTTAACAGTATAAAAATAATTTAATGACCTCAGGCGAAAATAAAAAGATACATTATAACAATAAAAAGTTTGCGTTTTTTTGCGAATAATAATTGTCTCTTTTATCAAATCTTTTCTACATAATAAAAAGGAAATAAGTTAATTCTAATTAGTACATTCGTGTTTAAAGCAATATTTTAACTTTATGCAAAAAATATATAAAGCTTTTTTAAATAATTATATTTATTATTCACCTATATATATATATATATTAAAGCTTTTATTTTTAAAAATATTATCATTTTATTAACTAAAATAATTAGTGATTTACTAAATTAATAGCTACATTTAAGTGTTTGCTAAACTAAAGTAGAGTAAACCCAATAATTTTACTCGATAATTTTTTTTCTCCAAATATACTTTAATTTTATTAAAAATATTTATTACATTTTTACCGTTTAATTGTTTTACAAAGTAATTTTTTACTAAAAAAGTACTTAAGAGCGCTAAACGATGACTGATAGTGCAACTTAAATCTATGCCTACCCAGTTTTAATTCTTGCATTTCAGAAGCTTTCATCACCTATATATATATATATATATTTACTGTAGTACAAAAGTGTCTGGAGCCTTAAATTCGAAACTAGGTAGACATAAATGGCAGTTCTATAATTGACGTTAATTAAAAGTCCTTGTTTGGTTTCGTTTAATATTACTCGTAAAACATTAAATCAAAATAATACAATGTACTGTAATGCTATTACATTTTAAAAATCTAAATAAGGATGGTTAATCCTTGTTCAAACTTTAATACTTTTGGGGGTAATAACAAAATCGTTTACTACAAAAATAATATTAATATTTGTTTATTGGAATAATTAGAATGACACAAATAGATTAAATGCTTGATTAGCAGTTCATTAAAGTCTTACCACTAATATATTATTCAGCTTTCTGTTTAACTTTAATAACCATAATAGTAATAATAGTAATTGTTTATATGCTAAAAGGGATTTATGCATAAAAATTAAAATAATAAATGTATAAAAGTTTAGCAGTTTGTTGAACAACTTTTAATTTTATTTCAAATACTATTTTTGGAAAAGTTGGAATAACCAAAAACAATTATACTTAGTAAAATTTTTTAAATTGACTTACATAACAGTTATTACTACAATTTACGTATTTTTACTAAAATATTTAAAAAAATAAACGATAAAATTTTAATGTATTTTTTATAGTATATTTTATAGTATTAAGTTTTATTAAAAATAAATTAACACTTTTTTGTTACAAATGCAAGCGTATATTAAACAAAAACTTCAACTTTTAATAGAAATTTTTATAGCAAAATAAAGTACAAAAAAACCGTAAGCATTTATTTATATTGTACTGCCTGTTTTGTATCGATTTGCTTTACAAATAAAACAATGTCGCAATTAGATCAATAATTTTATCAATTGTTTTATACGACAACATAGTAGTGTATAAATTCTGACTAATATGTTTAACAACAGATTTATTTTTATTATCACAAAAAGTTACGAAAAAGGTATCAATATTTTATAATAAATAATGCGAATTTACTAAAATAGTTGTTGTACAGTAACAATTTAAAATGGAATAATATAAATAAAACCTGTTAAACAGCACTTAACGATATATTATATTTTAACTTTTAGCAATTTATATTTAAATGTTTAATTGTCATAAATGTAACAATGTGGTTTAGAAATAAAATTAACAAATTATGAGTTTTAAAAATAGCATTTTTTAAATTAAGTTTCAAAATAAACAAAAATGATACAAATATACATGTAACAATTAAAACAATATTCTATTTATTTAGCTAATAAAATAAACTGAATTTAAGTTGTTGGTTATCAGAACCGTATTGCGTCCTTTTGATAAATCTATGTACCGATGCGTATATAAATTTTCAATTAAACAAATATTTTAAAAAGATGAGTAAAGAAAATTATTTTTTATAGCTTATTATTAATAGTATAAATTTATTAATTTTGTAATTATTAAAAGCAATTATTCTTATGTCATATAAATTTAACTGAAAAACAAAATACTTTTAAATTTACTATACCAATAACTTCAAATAAATATAATAAAAGACGTAAACTGTTTACGTCTTCTATTGTTATTTAGAATTATAAAGGGAATATAATACTTTAAAAAAATTATTATTATTGCAATTAGCATTATCGTCATTGCTCTTGTTAATTTTATTAATATTTATTATCATTATTATTATTTTTATCATTGTTTATAGTCATTATTATTATTATTATTATTATTATTGTTTATTGTTATTATTACTACGATTATTATTATTATTATTATTATTGCTTATTGTTATAATGATAATAATTATTATTTATTGTCATTTTATTATTTTTATTGTTTATTATTACTATTGTTATTATTATTATTATTATTATTATTATTATTATTATTATTATTATTATTATTGTTGTCATTATTATTATTACTATTACTATTAATGTATACTTCCTTCTAATAATCGCTTTGTATAAGCGCTGGCAAAAGCAACCAACATGCAGGCTCTCGAAAGTTTACTCTAGACTAAATTACCATGACAACGTAACTAATATATTTTTATATGTTACTATTTTTTATTCACTTATATATATACATATAATTTTATTTATAGATATAAACATTTTCTTTTTGGTGTAATGCATAATAAGAATTCGTTTTAAGAAAACTCTATTATCATCATTAAAATCAAATACTGGAGTTAATTTATCTTTTGTAATAATGCTTTTAAAAATACAGCTAGAAAACAACGTAAAAGGAAGTAGTAGTATAATGGCATTTAGCGTACCTTAAAATCAACTTTAGCAGAAAGTATATCACTGTCACTACTTCAACCGTTGGATACTAAATCTGTCGTTAACATTAATTGATAATCTACAACTGCTAATTAATGTAAAAAGCTGTCAACAATTGCTCTATATTATTTGGAGAATTCAAATTAAACAAGTGCATTTGTTATTTTGTACTTTTACTCTGTATTGATTAATTTTCTTAAAGGTATTAATTACTTGTTATGTATGCTGAATGTACTTCTAGTGAGTCATCAAGGTTTAGATCAATAATAATAATAATATTGAATAACAATAATAATAAATAAAAATAAATAATATACAAATGTTTAGTCTAAATTCCGTTTCATATTACTGTAATTATATATATACATATACATATATATATATATATATATATATATATATATATATATATATATATATATATATATATATATATATATATATATATATATATATATATAATTTTATTATAACTATATATTATAATGTTAAACTGGATTTAATAATTAACGTAAACAATCCATTACATATGCACATACATATTTTGTATCGTTTTTTATATACGCAATTTATATAAAAATGAATTTAGTAAAAATGCTTATATATATATATATATATATATATATATATATATATATATATGCCTTTTCTATTAGTTAAGATTGTTTATTATAAAAGTAACATATTACAAATAATTTAATGTAAGAAATATATTGTATAAATACAAACAATTTTTCTTACACCATTAAAATCATAGCATAATAATGTATTTATAAACGATGCAAACGTTCTATTTGAAAATGTATTTATTAGGTTATGTTTGTTGTTGCATCTATCTATCTAAACTGTCATAATGCAAATGGAAAATAAAGCAATTCTAATAATACCTGAAACTTATAATTCACTTAAATATAAAATTTTTAATTTTAACAACAACTTAGTAAACTTATTCATTTTTATTTTAGCTTAAGAACCTATTAAACATTATCCATTTTAAAAATTATTTCATAATATTACCCATCTTTCCACACGAATATCCATTTCAGCATATTTTGGTTCAAAAAATAAACTTAGATGAAACAAAGATTGCACAAAACAATATCAAGGTTAATGCGTTTGGCAGACCACTTTACAAAGTCCAAAAAAGGATTTTGTTTACCAAAATAAAATATTCAATTATTTTTTAAACTAATTGACACGTACTTAATATTTATTTTTGTTTCAACAAGTAAATTAAATTATTTTTGCACAAAAAAATGTATTTCTTTGTTTTTTAAAAAGTTATTAAACAGAACTAACTGGTGTGTTTTAAATAAAAATAAACGATTTTTATTTTTAAATTGAATTTACATTAAAAGCTGTTATTTTTGTAAACTTAAGTATTTACTTATTTAAAAAAACATTTAAATATTATTCTAACTATTTTTTAGAAAATGTAATTGCAATGTAAACAAATAAGAACTGTAAAATATAAATGTTACAATAACAAGAAGAACATTGTTAAAATTAGTTCTAAAAATGTATTGTACAAGATAACCAGACTATAATTAATTATTAAAGTAGGGTACATAGAAATAACATTAATATTCATTGTAAAATAACTTATCATTAATTGATTGTCGTTAATATTTATCATTTTTGTTATAATGCTAAGTGGAAATGTAATAAGTGTATATAAAATTTTAAACCAAATAATCTAATTTGTAAATTAAAGTTATAATTATAACCAATTAGTATTTTGGCTATTTTAGTTTTGTAGTTATAAATTTTCACAAAATGGATGTTTGTGTCGGGGTGGTCTAGCAGTATAGCGCTGGAATTCGGACCTCAGTGGGCATGGGTTGAAATCCTACCACCGGCCCTCTAAAATGCGGGCCCACGTTTGGCTTCGCCAAAATGTCCACTGCTAAAAGATGCGTTTCTCGTGAAACATTCAAAGTAGCCAACATAAAATTTAAAAAATATTTAAATGTTTTAACAAAAACTCAACGGTTTGTGTTTAGTAGTACACGTTGGGCATCTTTGCAATTTTTTACCAATACAACAATCAACAAATTGATATAAATTAAATTTGTAAATAATACATGTTTATTATAGTTATTCTAACAATAATTACTATTTAAAAAACATAAAAAATGTAAACAATATTTTGCAATGTTTTTAAGCAAAATTTATTACATAAAAAACAAATAATTATTTTATTAAAAATATTAATTTAATTAAAAAATTGTTTCTTTATGCATACATATATTTAAATAATATATCTTAAAACCACTGGGTTTTCTTTAAAAAAATTAAATAAATGTATCGGAATATAAAAGATGTGATATAAATTTAGTTTATATATTTTTATTAATCACACACACACACATATATATAATATATATATACAAAATGTTTACACTTGATGTTAAAGTTTGAATTAATACAACTCCTAAAAATCTAATTACTTAAAACCATTTAAACAATAGTGCAAATTAATATTATTTGATTATGTAAATTAAATTTTCGACTTCAGTTGAATAAAATAAATCACATACAACGCGTTTTATTACTTATATTTTTATTTTACGTTTGCTACTTTGAATGTTTTGCGGGAAATATCTTTCAGCAGTGTACATTTTAGCGAAGCCGAACGTAGGCTCACATTTTAGTGCCGGCGATGGGATTCGAACTCATGCCCACACAGGTCCAAATCGAGTGCTTTACTCCTATACCACTTTGGGACAATTAAATCAATACAAAGGACATGAATATATATTTAAATAAATAAAAATTACTGATAGTTGTAACTAGTACCATGTTTAATTGTTCTATTAAGTTATATTTGCTATATAATAATAGTATTAATAATATTAATTGTACTTTTACGTGTTTAATCCGATCAATTTAATGGCCTAAAGAGAAATTTAAGCTCCACACACTTTAAATCCATATTTTAGCAATAATTTAACATTACATTACACACATAATTAATATTTAGTTAATAAACATTATATAACATAAAAGTTTGTACTATGTATATGTTGTGCTATAATTTATGTAGTTTATTTCATTTTAATTATTTAGCACTACAGTAAATAAAAGCATTTAATATAGACCTATTTAATTAAGACCTGAATTTGAAACAATTAAAACGTTACTAGTGGAAACACAATTTTCTTAATCTGTTTGTAGTACATTCAAAAATATATATAAAAGTGTTACAAAATTTTTAAATTTCAATATAGACACAATTTTGAGTAAATTGTACTTAGTTTTATACAGAATATAGTTTGTAAATAGAACTAATATTTTATTATTCTATCAATGTCACAATACTAATTTTGAACTAAATACAAATTTGTTCAATTTTAGAAATTGCGTATATAAATTACGCTTGCAAACTGTGAATAGTTTATAAAAATAGATTTTTTTTAAAAACAAGTTATATATTAAATGTTATTATTTAAATGTTGGCATTTTGTCAAAAATTGAGAAAAAAACATTTATATTTTGACTCAACACTATATATATACTGTAGAGACACGAAGGTAATACAGTATTTTAACAATATATTCATTTTACTATAACCAAAATTATTATTAATTACAATTAATTTTTTAAACAAAAATATTTATAATTTTTGGGCTTTTTAATTAAACGTTTTCAAGTGTCCAGTCAACAATATTTAAAATTAAAATGTATATAAACATTAAATAATCTAAGTAAATTAATTACGCTGTTATAACTTTAAACATCCTTGTCATTTTTAAAAATCAAACATGAATGTTTATATAAACAACAACAGGTGAATTCGATAACGTTAATTTAAAATAAACTAACTAGTTTAAAAAAACAATTAATAAAGTATTTTAAATTGTATATTGTTTAAGAATTTAAATAAAAATAATTTTTATTTTAAAATTCAAAGTTTATTTTATTAACCTGCCACCTTTTTTATTGATGTAACGTTCAGAACATTTTTACAGTGTCAGTTACTTAAATAAAATGTTAAATTTTTTTTAAAATAGCAAAACAAATAAAAATTTAATTAATTTAATTTAATTATTTAGAAAGCTGTAAATATAATTAAAATAAACAATGGACTGGATACGTAATTTTAATAACAATACAATTAAAAAATTACGTTGTGTACACTATTAACCAGTACAGAAAAATAATACTTTTGTCATAATAAGAGTAAAATTTAATTAATTATTTTATATATAAACTATACTTTATTTATTTTATTATATATATATATATATATATATATATATATATACTACTTTAAATAGTTTACAGAAAATATCTTTCAGCAGTGAACATTTTAGCGAAGCGGAACGTCAGCCCTCATTTAGTGTCGGTAGAAGGATTCGAACCCATGCTCACTAGGTCAAAGTAGAGCGCTATGCACCTAGGCTACCCCGGTGGATTATAAGTAAAAATAATAAATGAATTTAAACAATTTAGTAAAATGTATAAAATGTGAAATAATGTATGTATTATTATGTGCATAAAAACTATCTAACGTGTTTTTAAAAGTGAGTTATATTTAATAATATAAGCTTTAAACCATATTTATAGTTTATATGTGTATAATTTAAAAAAATTTTTATAATCAAAAGTTTAAAAAAAAAATATTATAAAATAAAGTAAATGAGGTTAAGAAAATAGAACTTTGCTGGTAACACATTACGTAAGAAAACATTCCTCAAATTTTAAGTTAATTATTTAAGCCTAAACAATAACAGAATGATTTAAAACATTTAAAAACAGTCCTTTAGTCTATAGATTAAAAATAATAACATGATATTTATTGTAACTTCAAAAATAACATATTGTTTAACAATATATGGTGTAAAATTGTTGGCTAGTTAAAATAACATCTTTACCCACTTACCTCAGTAAAGTTGAAATAATATAATTGCAATTTAAAAATAATTAGCGATAATAATTTAACTTATTAAGTAAAACATTAATTGTGTATTGCGAAATTGAATTCCAAAGCATTATGTTAATAATCGGGAAAATTCCTAGCAAAGACACTTACAGGAATTTATAGAAAACAATAAATTGAACCTATAATTATTTACTTATAAATGTAATTTATTTTAAAGTAATTTAAGCAATTGTTTTTCCTATTGTTTTGAAAATTGTATTTTTATACTAGTTAGAATTTAGTAATAATTTTGTTGGAAAATGCTTTATATATAATTTTATTTCACAATTGTTTAAGTAATTTTTTTTAATGTTTTAGTAAAATTTATGTAACTAATGTACTTTAATCATTACTTTAACATTTACTTGTGTCCTTACTGTAACTAAACTTGATATTGTCTCTAATAAACGTAATAAAAATTAAAATTTGGCTGTTAATAAGACATGTTAGTGCTACAATCACACAATAAATGATCACAATTAAAACTAACAAGCATTATTAATTATTTCTACATTTTAAGCACTAATTTAGAAATATATGTTTAGTTCTAAATATGTATATAATGAACACATTTTGTTAAATTAAACGTTTGAAAGTCGTTAACAAATATGCGTATTATACATAAGTTTTAAAGTTTTTAAATAATTATATTTTTTTACAGTTGTTAACAATTAATATTTGTATAATTTATTAAAGGCAATTTTTGCATATATTATTTAAAAATTATAATAGTGTTAAGGCATTTATTTCTAAATACCAAACAATGCTTTCAATATAAACTGATTAATTAATTTTTAAGTTACTTTTTACCGACTAAAATTTTTACAAAAACCATTTTTTAGCTAGTGGACATTTAGCAAAGTCATATAAAGATACACATTTAATGCTGGCGTTAAAATTGAAAATTGTATTTATGCAGATTTTAGACTAGCGTTCAACTAATTTTGTCAATCCGACAAAGTGTAATTGTTAGACATTGTTTGTCTCTTAACTTATAAAAAATTAAATTTTATTAAATTGTAACTGCTTTTAAAAATAACAAAATTTAATTTTAAACAAAGCATTTTGTTTATTAGCTTTTTTAAGCAATTTAAACTAAAGTTAATTGTGTTCATTTAACTAGTTATATTATTATTATTATTATTATTATTATCATTATTATTATTATTATTATTATAAATAGTAGTAGTAGTAGTAGTAATTGTAGTAGTTTAGACGATTGACAGTACGGATAAAGAACTGACTCCACGTAACAAATTGAACTGATACAGCCCATACTTCGAAGATTTTATCTGCCCACCTTAACTGGATAGAAAGAAGACGAACAAAAAATAGTTTTAATTATTTTCTTTTATATAAAACAAGTCCACTACAGTAGTAGTAGTAGTAGTAGTAGTAGTAGTAGTAGTAGTAGTAGTAGTAGTAGTAGTAGTAGTAGTAGTAGTAGTAGTAGTAGTAGTAGTAGTAGTAGTAGTAGTAGTAGTAGTAGTAGTAGTACTAGTAGTAGTAGTAGTAGTAGTAGTGATAGCTCGTTGTAAATAAGTACTAACTCTTGTTTACAAGAAATAATATCTAGTCTTTAAATTTATCTTTATATGTTACAACATATGTCTTAATTATCTTATTCAAAATAATTTTGTAACAAACAAATTGTGTATTGTTATAATTAATAATTTAAAAGCGTTTTATTAAATTAGTAAACGTTCTTGTAAAGCATCTGGAGGGTACAGAAAAAATAAAACTAAACCATAAATGTAGTTAGAACAGTTAAAATCAATAACAATAACAACAATTATTATTAAAAAATAGCAATATTAATAATTATTATAATAAATGAATCACTACACTTTTTGACATATAACATGGTAGCAGTAATTGCTATAACTACATAAGTAATATTCAATTTGTAAGTTTTTGACATTTTGTTAATATATACATATAGAGGGTCTAAACTGGGCCTTGTCAATGAACTCTAATTTTGCATTTTTTTTTGTTTAAACTTGAGAAATGTTTTTTACAAAAAAGTAATTATACAAAAATAATATGGGCTATTAATAATTAAAGTTAATTGTTTTTTAAGTGGTTTATAATTAGAAATATTATAATGTCTTGGAGTTTATGGGTAACGGTTTAACTTAAAATTGATATGCATATTAAGTTAATCACACAAAACAATTACACAACAACAATTTTAAACGAAATGCTTATTTCTTTACATAATTTTACAAGTGCTTATATAAGTTAGCACACATTACTGTGTACATTTGATTTATACCAGATTACTTAGTTTTAAACTTTTAAATGTTTTTAAAGTTTAAAATAATTTATAATGTTTAAAAATTAAACAGAGTTGGAATAATTGTATACGTCTAATAACAGTAGGAAGTGGACCTGCACCACTTACAAGTAAACGAAATAATTTATCTATAGTTACTAAATTAAAAATTATACAAAATAAAGGCCTATTAAACAAATACAAAATAAAACATTACCATTTTTTTTTATATTTACTTATTTACAAAAGGATAAAATCTGCTAATCTGTAGTTAAAGAAAACATCAAAGCAAGTTCCTTTAATAGCACAACATAAAAAAACGTGTGAAATTTGCGAACATTTAAGAAAACCGTCTAGGTTGTTTTTGGAAATTAGTTTTTTTACTAACTAGTGTCCTTTCAAGTATGAACCATGGACAGTGAAGTCCACGATTATCTGTGATGCCGATTTTTTCTTAAAAGTGCAATTGCATTGTGTAAAAAGTTGAGCACCCATCATGTCTTTACAAATATTATGGAATTAAGTGCAGGAAACTTACAAAGTAGATTTAAGCAAGTAATCATTTCAACAACTGTAAACTTATAACTATTTTCAAATAATTTTTTAAGACTAAACTACTACGAAATGCATCAGAACATTTAGTGATTGTTTAAGATAATACTCCAGTGCATAGATCAAGTAGGTAACGTGCTTTTATTATAATTTAAAAATTAACTTATTTTTTATAAAAAGTTATAAAAAACCATGGTTATTAGTTGAACTACTAAATTTGTAACGTTGGTAATGTTTATTACATATATGTACATATTCTATAATATAATTTATTTTTAAGTAAATAATGTAGTAGTATTTTTATCTTCTCGAAATCGCCTAAGCGAGAATTTGGTAATGCTACTTGTACAAAACTTTTAATTCATTTTATCATTAGTATTACTAGAGTAATTTTTAAAAATATGTTTAAGAGATGTGAGAAAAGTTAATCAATTTTAATCTTAATTTTTACAAGGCCTCATCCATATACTGTATATATATATATATATATATATATATATATATATTTATTTATTTATATACTGCTTATATACATGTATGTATTTGGCTAGAGTACTTTCGTGATTCTAACATGTATTTGTTCTCAAACGCTTTTACTAAACTTACTTATTTAACAAATATTACACTAAAAGTATCTAATGTTACGAAATTATAAAATAGACGATATTGCAACAGATTAATTAGATTTTGCAAAACGTATTAAAAAAAGTTACATACTTTAATAGTTGTTTTCAAAACGGCTACTTATAATTATTAAATAAAATTTATGTAATATTCAAATAATTGCATCGCTTTTATTGCAGCTATAGAAAACTGTTAAAATAATTTGCCTTACAATTAAAAAATACCCAATAACTATGAATCGATCTTTATTTGCACATAAATTTTAAAACAAATATTAAAAATTAAAAATGATAATAAAAAATACAAAATATGCCATATTTAATTCTCTGTTTACTTAGAAACATTAACTTTTTTCCAAATATATGTAAATTGTGAAAACGTCATACATAAAGTCAACAACAACATAATAATAAATTTATTGTTAATTCATGTGTTTAATTTTATTTTTAAAATTGGTTAATTACTAGATTGTATATTTATTAAACGCAACATTAATACTATAATTACAATATTTTATAATATAAAATAAAAAGTAAACAATTAATAAATGTAAAAAATAATTATTAATTTCTAAAAATATTTAGAAAAAAAATTGTTTAAATCATTTTCTTTTAATGTGACCTTAATATGTTTACATAAGTTCTACTTATTACAGTATTTTGTGAAATTATACTAAAACAACGAGTACATTTTTTTCGGCAACTAAAGCACTTTATTTAAAATTAAGTGAAAAAAACATATTTATATAAACAGTTAAAAAATTTCTTTAGCTTATATTGTGAAAACAATTTTACGTTATGGGTAGTAAAAGGATAGAATGGTGAGAATTTTCTGAAAAACTGCAAAAATATAGTCATGTTTATTAAAAATATATAATTCAACTTGTAACAATTACGAAAAAAGTAGTTTTTAAAATTGTAAAATATTATTTACAAGCTTTTACTTATTTAACGGTAAGATGTTGAACATGAAAAGGTGTTTATTACTTTAATTGTTAAATGTTAAGCTCTTTTGTTATTATAAAACTAAAAACATATGTACATATATGCATATATTAATTTAAAAAATGTTTTACTAAGATTTAACTGCTTTATCAAAGATTAAACGAAATTATCAGTTAGACATACAGTGTCAACTATGATAGAAAGTAACAAAACATATGCAGGTTTTTTCAGTTATCCAATTAATTTTTTGTATTACACACAAGATACCTGATAATGAATATAGTCATTTTTTCTAGTCACTTGGTAGCATAAAACTGGTAATTCTACTTAATATAAAATATGAATTGTCATTATATAGCAAAACACATCAATTACTACAAGCAAATGTATTAGTTTTAATGAGTAAATTGTTTTCAACTTAAAATACAGTACGTTTACGTTAAAATTAAAATTGTTATACAAAACGTTTTACATTTGAAACAAAACCTTAGCCGTATTGAGATTTACTTTGTTTGCATAAAACACGAATTTAGGCATTACACGAGATAACATAAAAACATTATATTTTAGAAACGTTTTAACTAACATAAGTGACATTAATGTTGCTAATTTTGTTTTGTTATAATAATAAAAAATACATCTATAAGTATATCCAAATTAATAAAATCTCTGTTTACAATTATTTTTGTTAAAAATAGGACTACATTATTAACCTAATTAAAAATATACTAAAGCATCCAAGTCAAATGGCTACAAATACTGGCCGTTACATTTACTATTTTTAATGTTAAAATACAAAAAAAATTGCATATATTGATCCTTTTTAATCAATGTTTGGTTATTATTATTATGTTGACACTTATTTTATATGTTCACTACGGAAAGATGTTTCTCGTAAAATACTTAAAGTAATAATAAAAAGAAAAATATATATTGACAAAATTATATATCTATTTTAATATAACACACTATTGAATATTTTACTACAACACCAAGATCTTGTTATTAGAACGCTTTAAAGTAAGTACGGTGACTACAGGTATACGTTTTAGATAATGCAAGTAAAAATTAGATTACGTTTGGTCACTTATACATATGGTTATAACAAAAATGCATCTTAATTAAAAATAGAATATTTAAACTATTCAGAGTAATGTAAACATTTTGAAAATGTTTACTCATAAACACAAAAGAAAACCTTTTAAAAATCACACAAGTAGAAAAGCAAGTAGAAAAGCAAATTTATATTTTAGAATTTATCTGACATTTGATCTTAAATAAAAAGCCTAACATCTTCTACTTGAACAATTTACTAAACTGCTAAAAAGATTTTATATAAACCTTTAATTTTAATTTTTGTCTATATGTACTAAATGTATATTTGGTAAATTATTTTCTACAAAAGAACTTGAGTAAAATAACTTTTAGATTAATAGTCAAACTAATCCCCCAATTACACGATTGGCACCAGTCACTATGTTTTTTTATTTATAATATATTTATCTATTTTACTTTTATTGCCTTAATGTATGACTACAATATATCTTTAACAAATGGACTTTTAGCAAAGCTCTAAAATTAAACGGCAATTAATATTGTTGGTACGACATGAATTCACTCCATTTTGTGTTCAGTCGCTGCAATCATAACCGTAACAGTTTTCTCAATTAATAATTTAATAAACTATTAACTTTGAAATTGGTATAAAATGAAAGTCATCAGTTAGCCATTAACTTAATAAACGTCCATTTTTTTTCTTACATACCATAACTACATAATAATTGTTTGTATGTGTCGGAACGGTCTAGCTGTATAGTGCTCGTTTTCGACCTGGGTGGGTATGAATTCAAATTCCACCAACGACACTAAAATGCAGGCCCACGTTCGACTTCATCAAAACGTCTACTGCTGAAAGATGTTTTCCGTGAACATTGAAAATAGTAAACATAAAATAAATGAATAAAATGATATATCATGAAAAACCGACGTACTCAAATATTGTCTAAACCCAGTAAAAGTCATAATAATTAATAGCAATACGCTTGTTAGTTGATAATTCAACCGATCAATATGATCGTCATCTCCATACAACTTGCTTGATCCTATCCGGGCCCATCGCAAAATGGTAAATATAAGAGTCGGGTCGTGATCCAAATTTGAATGATGATGATGATGAGGATGTCGTGAATGTTCCAAAATTGCCGTATGATCTAAACGACTTGCATGACCTCCATATTCGTCCATCGAATAGAAGTAGGACATGTGTTTGTCGAAAAACAGCCCGTCTTTGTTTGAATTTGAGTGAAACGCTTGAGAATGAAGTTTCTTGCCATTGTCGGAAGTATCACAGTCATCACTTTGCGCCGAGTGTTGAAACATGCCCGATTCATCAATAAACGTATGAGGAAATTTAGATGAAATATTCATGCTGTTTGCAATTCAAACATGACAAAATGGATTGCCCGAGTTTTATTTTTGACATTTAAACTGCAATTTGGTTGTTTTTTTTATAAGCCAATAAAAATCTTACTTTATTTTAATGTATAAACAAATTGGAATGGTATATTTAAATGTGTATCATATGTGCTTGTAGATTGGTATATATAAATATGTATATATATATATATATATATATATATATATATATATATATATATATATATATAAAGAAAAATAAATACTATACACATGTTTTTTAAAATAAATTAAATATTTATTCTTCTAATAGAAAATTCTTTTTATTATCTTATTTTGTTTTAGAAAATTTATTTATTTATTTATTTTAATTTTTGCACTAATATGTTACTATGTATCTTGCATTAAAACAGATTTTTTTAAAATTTATATTATGCCGAGGTAGTCTAGCGCTACAGCGCTCGATTTGAACCTGGTGAACTTGGGTTCGATTCCCACCACCGGTACTAAATACGAGCCCATGTTTAGCTTCTCTAAAATGTCCACTGCTGAAAGATATTTCCCATAAAACATTCAAGGTAGTAAAATAAATAAATAAATAAATAAATTATTATTACTATTATTATTATTATTATTATTATTATTATTATTATTATTATTATTATTATTATTATTATTATTAATATGTCTAATAAAATGATTTTTATCAGAAACGTAGTCTAAGCAATCAAGATGCGTTTGTTATTTTTTGCAAAATAGACTGACTTGGTAGAACGCTGGACCCGAAACTGGATGCACGTGTGTGTTGGAGTCTTATAAACAGTACCAAATACAAATCCTCGTTTGGTTTTGCTAAATGAAAAATGTTTCCTTTAAAACTTCCAACCAGTAACAAACAAATAATTAAATTAAAAAAAACAAAAGATGACAATAAATTATTGGTTTTTTAGTTTAACTAGAACTAGATTCACAGTTCAGATAAGTTATAAAGCAAGATTTTTATACTTATTTTAATTAACGTAATTCAATTATAAAATGTTCGTTTTTTAAATGCTATATTAATGTTATTTATAAAATTATACTAAATGTTTTTTTGACAAGTAAACGTATAAGTTAACTAAAAATGTGTTTGCATTCCCTTAAACTAAGCACATTAACGTAACTTTGTTGCTGCTTTTCAAAATTTTGACTAATAAAGTGACATAAAAGAAATAAAATCTGGATAATAACTTTTTATAAATAGAAAAGTAATTTATAATTTTCTTAAGAATTACTTGGTTAATTAACAAATAATAACAAACTTTTAAAATATTTTTTAAATAAAATGATCGTGTTTGTTATTATTATAGATGAAGCAACAAGTTATTTTTTGTTTCTTAAAAGCTGTAAATTTTGTTGAAGAATTAATTTTTTATATTACTTGTTGCTGAATAAAAAAATGTAATTTAACACTCCAAATCATAAAGCAGAAACAAATAGAAAACGACATTATAAATAAATTTGTCAATACCCCACGTGGAAACGTTTAACAATTTACTTACACTAAACGTACACAATCTTGACCGGCACTTTATCTTGGAAACAATGGCTAAGTCAATGGACTGACATATTCCTACACGCCTCCGGAAATCGTGAACAATGGAAAGAGATTGTTCGAAATGCTATGCGAATTTGGAATTAATGAAGATGTGGCATTGCCACTAACTTTTGTTGTTGTTGTTGTTGTACACATTGGGCGTAGCAAAGATAACTAGAACTCTAGACTAAATACTGGGTCAATATGGGTTTCGCTTCTATTACCAACACCAAATTGTTACTTGCTAAAACATTTATCCCGTACAACTTTTGGTATAGCAAAAAGCATATGTATGTGCCGGGGTGGTCTAGCGGTACAGCGCTCGAGTTGTACCTGGGTAGGCATGGGTTTGATTTCCACTATCGGCACTAAAAAGCGGACTCACGTTTGGATTTGCTAAAATGTTTACTGCCAAAAAATGTAAATTATTCGAAGTAGTAAATATAAAGTAAACAAAATGATAATAAAATCATATTTGTTTTTCTGGGTTTTTTGACCGACAGTAGAAGTTTTAGGAATAGTTGGCGAAACTTGCATTTAGAGTCGGTTGTGCAATTTTAAACAAATGTACAAGAAATGCATTTAAAATGTTTTTACGATATTAGGAAAGTGGTGTAGCGACATAACGCCCGATTCCAACTTGAGTCGGCATGGATATGATTCATTAAATGCAGGCCCTTGTTTAGTTTTGCTAAAATGTTCTCTAGCTAAAAGATGCTTCCTGTAAAACATTTAAGCATTAATAATTTTAAAAATGTTAAGTATTTTGTTTATATATTTGCTAAAATCTGACTAAATTGCAGAGGGGGTTAAAGTCCAAGACTTAAAATTGTTCATAAATGGGTTCTAAGTCTCGTCACCGACTCTAAATATTTGTTCTTGTTGGGCTTTAGTAAACATCTACTTACTATCGAATATGCTTTTTATTAAGTATTTAAGCAATTGAAATGGCATATGTATATAGTAGTTTAATAAAGTAAATTAGTTTAAATATACTATATGTGAATGCATATCCATCAATATTATATTGTTGACCGTATACTAAACAAACAAAAATAAATTGACTAAATTGTCAAACCATATTGATTCGACTTTTGCATAAAGAAATGAAATAGATAATAAATAAATAAATAATGTATTTTTTATCAATTAAAAAATAAATCAAACGTTAAATATTGCTTAAAAATCTGAATAAATAGTTGAAGCAAAATTTATTGTTAGTTAAAAGTAAGATTTATATCTGATGGAAGTGAATAATTAAAAATATATTATAGAAAAAATGTATTTATATATTTATTGATATAAACTTAAATATATTTATAAAGGTACATTTAACATATAATGAATAATTGTGTTATTGTTCTATCGAAAAATATGTAATTGAAAATGCTTTTTTTAAATAATAAACAATTTAAATTACCAAGAACACATAAAATGATTTGTTTACGTCTTTTCATATTTTTATTTGGAATTATGATATAAATAAAAAGTAAAAGAAGTATTAGGATAATCGTAACATAGAAATATTTATATATTCATAATATTCATTAATACAAAAGTTTGTAATATTTAATCACAATTGCTATTAATAATAAATTATGTAGATTTGTTAATAGATTTCTATACGTAACTATAAAAATACTAATTCAGTCCATCTAAATATGCTAATTCGTAAAATGTAGAACTCATAACCTCGCACTTTTAACATCATTTAAATTGATTTTTGTCATACAATGTTCGGGCGTTTATATCTATTCCTAATTTTGTTTTTACTGTTTTTTTATTGTTTTTTGTTAAAGTTACTAGCTATAAGCTGATAATTTCCATTTAGACAAAAGTTTTATTTATTTTTTATATAATGTTCGCTATCTACACTGATTCACTATTATTATAATTTATACTATAAAACGTGTAGCACAGTATGGTTAAACTAATGTTTATCAAAAAGAATTATTTATTTTAATTTTTAATTTTACGTTTCTAAGCAGTCCGTCTAGAGAAGATAGAAAAACTCAATTTTCTACGTTTACAAACAAAAAACAGTTGTGGAATAAACCATTAATAATTGTAAAAAAGGGGTTAACAAACGACAAAAAAATTGGTTGAAAATCATTCGAGAAAATTTGATTGCAATAAATAACCTAGGGGATTAAACGAAATTTTTGTTTGAACACATGGAACTATTTTATAGCCTTGAGTTTTTCCTAAATTATGGGATTTTGTTAGTATTTCTGCTTTTACTGTTATCATGTTGCTCCATAATTATTTGAAAGAAAGAAAGTTTTGTAATAAATAATAATAATAAAAATAATAATAATAATAAACATGTCATATTATTTTTTGGATAAATTTATTTGTTCTTATTTTTTAAATATTATTTGAAAGTTTTACGGAAAGTATTTCCAGTAACTAGAAATTAATTGAATCTAGATGAGAATATATGACTTTAACTCATGTTTAACATCTTAACTACCGCTTTGAACAATGTTTAGTTATAAAAGGTTGACAGTGTTATAGTGCAATTAATTTTTAAGTTTTAATTAAAACGTATTTGTTTAAAGTTTTTACTTTACTTGCTGGTTCTAAATCTAACCTTCAAGTTGAAGGACTAATTTGTTACAGTAGATGCACATTTAGAAATACATTAATGGTTAAATCTTAACGTAGTATAAAAAATTATGAATTATTAAGTATCTCATAGTAATCATATTAAAACATAAATGTCAGTACTAAATATATTACAAGTTAAAAATAGTTAATACAATTGTGCACCACTAAATAAATAAAATAAACGGACAAACTGAAAAGTTTAGAATTACACAAATCACGTTATATTCCACAAGCACGCCAATAAATAATGTCCCGTTGTTTGGTGCAGTAAAGCAATATAAAAAATTTAATAGAAATTGGGAATTGTAAATAATAAAATATAAACACGTTAAAATAAGATTTACAAAATAATATAATTAATAAAATATTTGTTAAATAATAGCACACGATAATAGCACACACGATGTTGTTTTTTGAACTTAAAAGCTTCAATATGTGTTTTAATTCAAATTATTTAGACGTTTTTCAACACAGATATTCAAAAAACAGAATTTTTTATTGATTACAATTAATTATTTAATTAATTAATTATAAGTAAAATTGTTGCGTTTTAAGGACATTTAAATACATAATATATAAGTATCCGCTTAAGAATACACTTAATTACAATTTATAAAGAATTGAATAAAATGATTATACATCTATAATTTGAAACAGCGTTTCTATTTCTTAAATAACATATAAGTATTAATGTAAAAATGCATGTGAATTTAAACAACTTAAACAAAATAATTGTGGTTTACAATTAAGAGTTTATCTTATTAACCTTTCATTATTTTTTGCCAACTTAATGTTGAAAACTTTAAAAAATACTTTTTCAGTTACTTATTGTAGTAACATTACTTTATTATATTAAAAACACCTACGTTTAACTAAAATATTTTTTAAACATCACTTTAGCAGTATTAATAGTAAAAAAATTAAAATAAACGATTTCTACCAATATCATTATAAAGTTCTAATTTACTACTGTCACAACAATTACCGCAAAAAAGTGATTATTTAGCTAAAACATCTCTAGAAACTACATAGCGTACAAGAAAAACGTCATTTTAATTATAAAATATACAATACTGTATAATAATTTTAAAAAAACTGTAATTATATATACATATACATTGTAAGTAAAAAAAATTGTATAAAATATCAACGGGTGCAAAATTGGAAATGGAGTAGAATGATTAGTATAATTTATAACTTCAAATATTAATAAAAAGCAGATTACATGTAATTTTTTTAATTACCAAATAATTAAAGACATTACAAATTTAAAATAATTTAATAATCTATGTGATTGCCTTTCTTTTAAACAATCTGATCCAGTCGTTTTAGAATGCTGTCGATAAGAGTGTTCATGTATTCTTGTTCCATCTTAAATTAAACAAAAAACTAGATGCGTTCACATAATTCCTCAATCTCAGTACGTTTATTGATGTTACTCTCTAGCATACAAAAAAAAATTAATAGCATTGATATCCGAGCTGTTAGGTGGTAATTGAGTGAAAGAAAACTTTTTCGACTTTAACCCATCTACTGTCTAAATGTAAATATAAAGCAAATGTAGTGAAATTAGATAAATATGACGTTACGTTTTTGGATGTATGATATGGAGCATTGTTATGCAAACCAGTAGTAATCCCTGTGTATGCTGCAGTTTACAATGAAAATATCCTTTATAACTGAAACAAATATTTCACTATTTAATGTAATTCTCTATTTAATAAGTTGATTATACTTAATACCAAACCAACACATTATTTGTCAAGAGTGGGTATTCTTTTTAACAACGGGGAGTAAATGTTTTTTTTAAACTCGACTCACACAACACTTTGTTTTTATAGCCAAATGGTTTATCCCGAATTATTGTTTTATCAGAGAAGTATACGGAACGCCAGCAACAAAGGTGCCGTTTACCCATAGTGTACAATAGGCTAATCTATTATCCTTTTGTTTTTTTAGTACTAAATGGCTTAACTTTTAGTAATAAAAGAGTTAAACTAGATTATATTGTCCTATTTCTGATCGTTGAATAAGTGAAATCGTTTATACCATTTTTTTTAAGTTTTGGAAATAGGTTTGTTATAATTTTTAAATTTAAAACGATTTTCTGATTATCCGTAGTGCTTGTTACACGTTTTCTTCTAACATTATCATAATTTTGTGGTATTTGACCATTAATAGTCCGATAAATTGTTGAATTATTAATTTTGTATAAATTGGAAAACATTTTTGGTGGAAATCCTTCATTTTTTAATTTTTTGATAACCCTATATTCATTTTAATTAGTATAAAAAATTATGTAACTTTAACTTACTATCCGCGTTTATATAAAAGTAGCTTTTTCAATATGCTATTCTATAAAGGAACTATTGAGTACTGTACATTATTTTTAAATTTCAATATTTATTTTTACGAAAAAACAATTAGACACAACAAATTAATTTAGATTTAATACTCTTATCAATTTTGCCTTAATTTTTGAAATAGTAGTAAACTGAAAACAAAGATTTTAACTGTTTTTAATATGTTACTTGCTTATATTAACAAATAAATATACATATATAAAAATAGATATTAAGAGCTGTACATTATTAATATTTTAAAATCATTAATTACTTTGCATATTTTTTTTCAAGTGTTTAAAATAAGAATTTCTTAATATTTTAACCTAATGTTGTAGAACTTGACATAATAAATTCTTTTAATTAAAAAATATTTTTTCTTGTATTATATTTTTAAATTATTAAAAACCTATTATATTAAGGTTTGAATCCTCTGTAAGCATTTGAACAAATGTGACTTTTTTGATATTTAAGAGTTTTGCACTCTTGAACATCACACTGCAATTTCAAATAAAATATTTAAAATTTTGGTAATTTTAGTTAAACTCATACGATTGCTAATTGCACTATATCTTTAGAAGTATTTTAGAAATTACCTGGCGCGATCACATTTCAAATGCAACTTGCAACTTGCTTGACTTTTAAAAATGTGTTTATATTTTATGTGTTTACTTTAAAAACATATACATTAAAAATAATTTCGTTTGCTTTATTGCATTTTTATTTGTTTTGCAGTTTTAATAAATAAAATTACAGTAATGCAATTGTACAATTTAACTCGGTAACTGTAAAACAACATTCAAATATGCTTTTAACATTAAGTTAACAAATATTTATTAGATTAACAAAACAAGATATTACGCTAAAGTACAAACCCCACTGTGACTGTGCTGCATTTTATTGTGGAAAGCTTCCTTTATTACTGAAACAAATGTTTCGTTATTTAAAGTACCTGGTATAATTCAGTATTGTACTTAATACCAAACAAACGCATTATTTGTCGGGAGTGAGCGTTTTGCTAACCACCGACAGTAAATGTTTTTAAATATTAGGCCCTCATAATACTTTTTTTTGTAACCAAATGATTTATTGTGAATTATTGTTTTATCTGCAAATTATGCAAAAAGCCAATAACACAGTCGCCGTTATATCCATTTGTTACAGGAGATAAATCAGTCTTCTTTCTGTTTCTTATTAATAAATGGTTTAACTTTTGGCAATTAACGTATTAATGTAAATTTTTTGCACGGCTTTTCGCCGCAGAATAACAAAATTATTGTAAATTGTTTTTTACAATATTAAATATTTGTCGTAATTTTTCTTTAATTCCATAACAGTGTTTTGATTATCGGTTTTTGTAGTTGTCACGTTTTTCCAACATTATCACAGTTTTGTTGCTTTTGTCTATTCAAAATACAATAAACTTTCGGAAAACTTATTATTTATTAGTTAGTTGTTTGGGCGAATATATATAACTTTATAATATGACGTTTATTATTTATTTATTATTTCTTTATATATGTTTACTACTTTAAATGTTTTAAGAGAAATATTTTTCAGTAGTGAATATTTTAGCGAAGCCAAACGTGAGCCCGTATTTAGTGTCGGTAGTGAGATTTATAATGGTAATCTTCTCTAAGGTTTGTATTGATTTCACAAAACAAAAATAGATAAACAAAAAGACGGATAATTAAATAAAATTACTAATTTTAAAAAGGCAACGTAGAAACCAAATTTATTTCCAACTTATTTAATAAATTATTTTAAACACATTTTCAAGTAATTAAAGTTTATATTTAACAATGGGTTTTTAAGGGATTATATTTTTTTAGAAATGTTATATTAGTATTGTCAGGTTCACTTGAATAATAAATTTTCTAGGTTTTCAAACTTGAAAGGTATGCGCTGCTGATAATTCCAAATAAGAATAAAACAGCTGTACAGTGCTCCTGGTTAACTTAAAAACCTAGAAAATTTATTATACAAGTGAATCTGACAATTAAAGTTTATTTTTGATTAGTATTATGATGTCATAATTAGGTCAAAGTTGATTGTACATATATAATTAATTTTAAATGTTAAACATTTTTTACTCCTAATGAAATTATAAACACAAATTTATAAAGACCAATTACAACAAAAATTATGTAACTTCCGTTTATAATCCACATTTATATGGGTAATGTTACATATATTTTGGTCTTTTAAAACAATTAAATTAACTGTTTTTGTTTTTGTAATATGTTAAAATTAAGGTAGTTTTAATTTAAAATTTGGCAATAATCTTGTTAAAAAAGTGTTTCTAATTATTAAAAAATAATTACTGCATAAGTAAAGAAATGTTTTATTAAAAGCTTAGGTGTGCTTATTGTAATTAAACAATGTTTTAATTTTAATTAGTCACACTTAATCGACTTACTGTAATAAAGGTTGTTGTTTAATAAATATTTCAAATTAAAGCGTGTGCATTTTTAATGTTTATATAAATAAAATTGCTAAAAAAATGGTTTTTGTAAAATAAGAAAAACAATTAATTATTAGAAGAGTAACTATACATGTGTGTTTTAAATTGCATTCACTTTAATTAATTAATTTTAGAATAAACGTAACAATTAATTAAATAAAAATAAAAATTATTACAAATAAAAATAATAATAGATGATGTAAACTGTGAGATAAATTTAGTTTGTATATTCTCTTTAATCAATATTTACATATATACAACATAAAAAAATCAAAGCAATATTCTCTACCTCTCATTGTATTTGTCTATCAGTTTACTTGCAGTTACGGTGACAAATACATTGGTCGGACAACTCACGGCTTAGTTGAACGGGCCCAAGAACACTATCCTAATTGGATTAATAAAAAGCAAACGTTTATGCATTTTATCAATATTACATTATTTAGTAAAAACAAAACACTTGCTTTAAAGTCTCCAATAAATTAATAACATTTGAATGTCTTTACATTCACACATCAAAACCCATTTTGTGTTCACAAAGGCTATTTGCAACTTCATTAAATATAGCTTAGTCTTATAATGCGTATGTGTATGTCTTGGTAGTTGTTAAAGTTAAGTTAGTTATATATTATATTTTTGTATATGTATATACACTGATTCTTTATATGCTAGTGACTGAAGCAAATATACGAAATTTTACAGTTTATGTCTTCTACAATTTTTTATTTGGATTTATAAATCACTACAAATTATTAGTTGCTAAATTTGCAACAATATAAACTAATAATTAATAGTAATAATTTACTTGTTCATTATTTGTTTTCAATTTTTTACTGTGTTTCCTATCCATAATATCTTCAAACAACTTTATCATTTTTAAATTTTTTGAAAATATTAGTACAAAGCGTTTCAATCTAAAGAGCATAAAGAAAAAAAGCTATTTTATGCAAGTGCTCCAGCTATTGGTACATAAATTCTTTGTTTAATAAACATTAAATATTTTTTTAATACTTGTTCAAAGTGTCCATTTTAAAGTGGCAAGGTTAAGTTTTATTTTCTAATACGGATTAAAACTTTGGCATTTAAAATGGCTTGTATATTAAAGATTAAATTTTCTCTCTGTTTTTGTATGACCCTCTTATTCAAATTTTGTTGTTACATATCCCCTTGCTTGCACGAATAACATCTTTGTCTGTAACGGCGCTAAAATTCTTACCTTTGCATTTCATCCCTTTTTCTCAAGTATAATTAAATCCAGTTATAAAAAGATATGTTAATGACATTTATTATAAAAAAATATTAGATTTATTAAGCTGTCTAAAAAGATTGTTAAAGCTTACAACTAGCAACTTTATGCTAACTAACAAAGTAAACTCTTGTGCAAATGAAAAACATTTATTTTCTAAAAAAAATTAAACATAATTTTTATCGCAGTCTGTATTCTATTTAGCAAATTTTTAATATTTACTGAGAAAAAAGCCTACCATTTTAATACAATAACAAGAATTACGGTATTTAAAAAATTATTGAAACAAGAAACATAATAATAAACAGACTTATTTTATTATTCACTTTTAATTGTGACATACAGTTGATTGTAAAAGTTAAAAACTTTTTTGAATATTATATATTTATAAAATAAATTAAAAATTTAAGTAGTATCTTTAATTTTTTTTCTTTTAGTTTTATTTGTTGTAAAATTGTAAAAAATACTGATTTTAGTGGTTATTGAAAATGTTTACAAACTACATATTAATAGGAATATTTAACAATATTTTAACTGTCATTATTCTTACTATTAATTGTTGTGTTTAAATATTGTAGCAACCAACAAATTTTAATATAATTTTATTATGCTAGGTAATTTAAGGTTAAAAAGTAATATGCACATTTAAGCGGCAGGTTTTTTGTAAAGAAATTAAAGAAATTAACAAAAATGTATGGTTTTATTTAAACAAATTTGGCCACATACTTGCATTATTAAAAAGAAATACAAAACTATTAACACTATATAAAACGTTAGGCTAAGTATTTTTAATTAAAATGTTGTTTTCTGTAGTTTGTTAAATTTATTAAAAGTAACGTGCTTTTTATGCAAAAAAATATTTTATTAAATTATGAAAAACAATAAAATTTGTGTCATATTATTAAGTTATTATTTATTTTTGTACATAATTTAAAAAAACAAACTATTTAAAAAATAATAAATTTTTAAATGTTAAATATAAAATAGTTTTAATTAAAATAATATTTTAATTAATTTTGCAAATTAATTGCATAAATTAATAAAAATAAATTTTAAGTGTCACTTTTGTTTCCTTATACAAAATCATTTTTAAACTATTGAAAAACTACTTAAATGTTATACAAAATATTTCTAGATAATAATACAAAAACGTTTTTTACTTGTAATTACTTATTAAACGGAAATGTAAAAATATGTAAAATAAATGTTATAAAAATTATTATATAATTTAATTAGATTGTTGGTTGCATTCTATTTAATAAAATGGTAAAAAGGTGTTTGAAAAAACAAGGTTTTCAGTTGTTAAAAGAATAGATTATTTTAGAAATTTTACAACAATTATTTCTCTAAATTAATATAACATGTATTGAATTAGTTGGTAATATTTATTTTAAATGGCAAATTGCAATACTAACACTTTATTATTAGTACTTTACTAATGACAATTTTAAATATTAAATTGTTATATATTTCAAAGGGTATATTTGGATAAATTAAATGTTTAACGATAAAAAGTAATTATTTGTTTCTTACGAAATCACTATAAAGTTCGCATATATTTAAAAATATTTACGCTTAGCATAAAAATTACATAAAATTCGAAAACAGATTTTAAGCATAAAACACAACAAATGCATCAAGTTTTGCATATTAATTAAAATTTGCTACACAATGTTTTTGTTTACCCAATTTATAATTTTAGGGAAATAGTTAAAAAAGTAATTATAATTTGTGCATCTTAGCGTAAAATATATGATTATTTAAAGAATTTTTAACAAATAATTTTGTTTATATTATGTATAAAATTTCCATATTTTTAGTGTTCAATAAATTATTATTGATAATGAAATAAAACTTACTTATAGTATATAATAATTTAAAAGTTCTTAATTTATTAAAGGTTACAGGCTGATACAAAACAGAATGATAAGTTGACCCACTATAATATTTAGGGTATTCAACACTTGTTATTTATCTTAGATATATTTAACACTTATTAATACATTTTTTAGATAATACTTTGATAACATTTATAAAGAACATTTATTTAAAATTAAAAAATAATTTCTAAACAACAACACTTACTATAGTGATAAGGCATAATAACCATTTATCGAAACACACTCCGATTGCATGTTCCTAAGTGTGAAAACATTTAAATAAATAAATAAACATAAAAAATACATGAATGTGTAAAGAAAAAGTTACAAACTTAATAATGTTAATCATCTTCTGCTTTGAATCTGATTTTATTAATGTACTTTAAAAGTCAGTTTTTTATAAAATTAATGAGGTTTTCTAGAAGTTTTTTTTTTAAATAGAAAAATAAAATTAATAATAAAAGATTTAATGGATTTAGGTTTATTTTTTAGTTAACAAGTTTTGTAGTTTAAATGAGTCAAATCTAAATTAAATGTTAAGTTATAGTAAATAACGCATTACTATGTATAATCGAGAATTATTTTGAATAATATTTATTATTTTATTATCATTTATGGTTATTGGCTCAGATACTTTAGTAGAAGTATCTTTCAGCACAAAATAATTTAGCAGTAAACATTGTAGCGAAGCCGAACGTGGGCCCGCATTTTAGTGCCGGTGGTGAGATTCGAACCCCGATGGCCACTGAGGTCCAAATTCGAGCGCTGTACCGCTAGACCACCCTGACTTTAAAGCATCTTATTATAGTAACTACCAAAATAATTAAATAATTTATTATAAATTTCTTACTTTTTAATATGTGCTCAGTATGAATTAATTTTTGTAACTTCAATCAAGTTTAGCACAATAGCTATGTAGACAAGCTATGCATGTTAGTAGTTTGGTAAAATATTTGTGATTTATAGCAAAATGCACATTAACCATTACTATAAAATATTAAATCGAAAATTTGTAAACTACTCTACACACATTTTTACATTTACCTTTTTTTTAAATTATAGAGGATAAATTTCACATTATTTAAAGGTTCTATTACAATTTTTATTCATTTTTGGTTTACTACCTTTAAATTTATTATTTTTAGTTTGCTAAATTAAAAAAAAACAATCATGCTTTGTGTTGTTTTGCAGTTCACTTTTACATAACTTGGGAAATATTTTATTTGCAAAATATTTTTACACACTGGACAAGTTTATTTTATACATATTTTGCAATTTTATAGAAGTTTTCGGCAATTATATTTAAAATTTTAATTTTTTTGTATTAGACAGAGTTTAAATAGCAACATGTGTATAAAGTGAAAAAAAAGACACTACATGGGTGAGTTTGATCCCCACTACCAGCACTAAATAAAAGCTTACGTTCGGTTTCTTTTGAATGTCTAATGTTAAAAGATGTTTATTATAAAATATTTAATGTAGTAAAAATAAAACTAAATAAATAAACAAGTAAAGATATATATATATATATATATATTATCACGACAAACAACAATAATTTAAAATTTTTGTTTTGTTTTCCCATTTTAAATGTCAGAAAACGTTTTGCCCTATATTTTAAATTCTGTCAATAGTATGATTGTTGGTTAAACAAAATATTTTTTTACAATAAATGTATTATTTTAGCCTATCTTGAAAAGCTCAATAAAACATAGGTTTACAGTTTGGTTAAAAGAAGTAACCTTGAAATACAGTAAACTTAAATTATAAATTCAAATTTGTTGTTTCCTATCCAGTTTTTAATTAAAAGTTTTCTTGTATATTTAAATATTCAATAATACATATTAATTGTTGTTATTTTAAATAAAGAAAATGTACAAATTTGAATTATGTAGAACAAAGCAAGCTCAATTGTGCAAACATTAACAAAAAACGTCATTGTATTAAAAAGAGGCATGAAAAGTTTATGTATTATGTTTTCTGAGTTGTTTAAAAATGTTGCTAAATACGAACTACACGACTTGTAGTAGATGTATGTTCTGTTGATAAATATTTCTTTAGTTTTGCTTAAAACAAATTTATTTATCAAGGTCGGCATACAACAAGTAATTGATGTTATTTATTATTTATCCAACGTTTTAAAAATTTTCCTTAATGAGTTTGGTAATTTACAAATATATAATGTTTTTTGACACAGTTATCATTATGACACACCTTATAAAAATAACAAAATATTTCTTTTAATAAACTAGAAACTATAACCGAGGACAGTATAAGTCATTAAATAATGTTAATTATAAAATATGTTAACAATATTATTATTAAATATAAAACATCTCAATTTTCCGATGTAATAACAAAGGTTCATAGGTTTTATAGAAAGTGATTTGTACTATGTCAGTTTATTACTTAACTAAACTCTAATATATTTTAATTAACTACTATAGTTTATACTAGTGTAATTAAACTAAACCATAAATTTTAATTGTGCAAGTTTTTTAAAAGAGTCTAACTGTTGTAAAAAAATTTAATTCGCATTTCAGTGAAGTAAAGTAAAAATATAAATTAGTAAACAACTGTTTCATTTTGTTAGTACTACTCTCAAATTGTTTTGCACCATATGCTAATAAAAACTTCTTGCACAAATCCATGTTATTAGCTTTCCTAAATAAAATTGAAAGAGAAGAATCTTTAAATTAATTTATATAAAGCAAATAAAGAAATGGGGATAATACGTTCTCTTACGGTACACCATTACTGTTATCCTTTAGAGTACGTCATTTAATACCGCATTTTATGTACTATTTTTAATGCTGAAAATAGTTTAATAGTAATTAACTAATACAACTACGTAAATTTAAATATATAAAATGCCTTATTAATTTACTTCCTAAAACATTGTTAAACGCATTTTTATTATCTGAAGAATTTAAAGCATTGATTTTACAGTACAATTCCAAATAAAAATATTAAAAAACGTAAAATATGGAATAAACGTTTTTGTACATCCCTGTTAATATTGAATTAAAACTAAATTTTGACTATAAATTCTTTTGTATATATATATATATATATATAAGAATAAATTATGTTTGTGGCCGACAAAAATATAAGAAATGCACATATCTCATACTTCAGGTCTTCTAATATATTTTTGGAACATAAAATATACACAAATGATATGCAAGACCACGTTCGGCTTCGTTCAAATGTCCATTGCTGAAATATGTTTCCCGTAAAACAAGCAAAATAGTAAAAATATTATATATATATATATATATATATATATATATATATATATATATAACTACAATTTGCATAATTTATTTTATTTTTACTTAATTGTACTAGACTGTTTATTTAACAATTGCATACAACTAAAGTAAAAATTAATTGTTGTTATAGCTACTAAAGTACACTTTATCAAGTTAACCATGCTTAATTTAAGTTGAATAAATAAATAAGCGCATGCATTATTAAAATATTTGTTTTATGTACATAAACATAAAAAAATGGAACTAATGAATTAATTTTATTCAGCATTTATGTGGCTACAGTCTAATGGATAAAAGTATTTACATCCGTTACAGTTATATTTTTTAATCCGTTTTGATAACCATTATTTATGTTTTAACATAGTATATAATTATCTAATGTTTGCTATTTTAAACAAATTTTTGTTAATTCACATTTTGATGCATTATTTAGTTTATATAAAATTCAAAAAAAGGAATATATACGAACTGATGCATAGATACAATTTTAATGAAAGCAATCTTACATCATGTTGCGTTACATACTTCAATCAATAAAAGTAAAAAAGTGAAATAATAATTAAGGCTGTTTTATTTAACTTTATTAGTCTGAAATGTAACCTGAAATTCAGCTTTTTGCTAAAAAACCAAAAGCCTAACAATATGATAATTTTTTTAATGTATATTGCATACAGTGTAGTTATTGTTTTAGAATAAAAATATGTATGTTCAAATTAATTAATTATAATAAAATTTAAATTTATTTTAACAAGAAAACACCATATTTAATAAATAAATGTGCTTTTATATAATTTAATGCAAAAAATAACCATATGTTAATTAAAACAACCTCTTAAATAACTTCAATAAATTAGCCGAATAATTAATAAAATCATCCAATATTTTAATACAAGATTAAATGTTGAGTTCTTAATTTATTTTTAAAAATGCGATAATTAATTTTTCCATATTTAAATTTTAGATAATTAGTTTTTATTTAATTAAAGTTAAATAAAAAATAAAAATTACGTTTATTCAAGCATGCAATTTTATAATATTTTTTTACAGACGAAAAAATAATTAATTAAGTGTACTAATTATTCAAAAATATTACTTTAAAATTAAAAAAATTAATTATTTTTAAAATGTTTGTAAAAATATTTTTTTATTTTGGCAAAGGTAGCTAAAATTCAAGATTTAAAACTGGGTAGCTACTAGTTTAAAGTGTTATTACTGACACCAAATGTGGACTCTTGTTTGGCTTCTTTATATGTTCATCTGCCAACAAACGTCTTTTGTAAAACATTAAGGAGTAAAAAGTATATTATTGTTATTATTATTATTATTATTATTATCGTAATTAATATTATTAACTCCGCCTAGTTTGGATTAGAAATGATGCAATCTAACCAGTCCCAAGCCTGGATAAAGGAGGAGGGTTCAAGCGCAAGGTTAGCAACCTGGCCTCTGTAAAAAAAATTATACTGCTACGGAAATAATAAGAGGACGTCATTCCGGCAAACAGTAGCAAAGAAGTGATTGCGCGTATCTCAATAACAGAGTTACACAAATGACAGGGTTGAGTGAAAGCCGAAAGGAAGCTCAATCCTCGATTTGCAGAATCTTCAATACCAAAACCTTAACCAGTGCTGGAACATGGAATATGCGCACACTTTTCTGTACTGGACAGTTAGAACAAGTCCTTCGAGAAATGAAAAAGTACAACTTAGATATTTTGGGTATTAGCGAAATGCGATGGAAAGGCCAAGGTCATTTCAAGAGTGGAGATACATCAATTTTATATTCTGGACATGAAGAATATCATATTAATGGAGTTGGTATTATGCTAAGTAAAAATGTTGTTAAAGCTATAATTGGATGGAAACCTGTGAGCGACCGTATCATTTCAGCTAGATTTAACACCAGATTTGCAAAAGTAACAATTGTGCAAGTCTATGACCCTACTGAGGTTACTGAGGAGAACCAAAAAGATATATTCTATGATCAATTACAAAAGATGTTAGATGATGTGCCAAGAAGAGACATCAAAATTTTGATCGGTGATTTCAATGCGTAATTGAACAAAGACATATCTGGGTACTTCTCAAATGTTGGACTACATGACTATGCTGATAGCATAAATGATAATGGTTATAGGTTGTTGACGCTAAACAGTCATTGTGGAATGAGTGTTGGCAACACTTTTTCCGCTCACAAAAATATACACAAGACAACGTGGGTTTCTCCAGATGGAAAAACAGCAAACTAGATTGATTACATTTGTATTAACACAAAATGGCGATCTTTATTGCAAGATGTACGTGCATATCGCGGTGCAGATGTTGGTTCTAATCACAATCTTCTTGTTGGAAAAATTTGTTTAAAATTAAAGACAATAGAAACCACAAAAAAATTACATCCATTTTCGTGTAAAAAGCTTAAACAGTCAAATATCTCAAATCAATTTTACAATTCCTTAAAAAATACATTTCAAAATCTGAAAAGTGTAGAAAAGTCTGATAATCAATGGAAATTGTTTCGTAAAACAATTACAGACTGTGGAATTTAGTTGATCTCAGAAAGAAAACAAAATTAGAAAGAGATCAATCTAACAATCCTGTTATTTGGAAAATATTTGATAATAAATATAGAACTTTAGATAAACAGGTTAAAAAAAGCTGCCGCAAAGATAAGAATGATTGGTTAGAAAGCAGATTTAGAGAAGCAGATAAGGCAGCAGCAAAAAGTAATTTTATAACTCTGTATAAAATTGTAAAACAACTGTCGGGAGTTAGAAAAAACTTCGATATTCCAATCAAAGGAAAAGATGATCGTTTACTTCTAATAAATGATGAGCAATCATCTAGATGGGTAGAACATTTTAAAGAAGTACTTAATCAGCCTATGCCAAATACTCTTATAGATTTTAATAATGATAATAATATGAATTTGACTCAAAATCTGGAAATATGCATTGATGACATTTCTGTAACTGAAGTGATTTATGCAATTCAAAGGTTGAAAAACAATAAGGCAGGAGGACTTAACGAGATAACTGCAGAGATGCTCAAACATAGAGGTGATGTTGTAGCAAGTAAGCTTGCTTATTTATTTAATGTTATATGGCAAAATGAACAAGTTCCAAATTATTAGCGGCAAGATGTAATTGTTACCCTTTACAAAAAAGAAAGTCTGAATGATTGCAATAATTGGCGCGGAATAACCTTATTGTCTGTTCCTGGTAAGGTGTTTTGCAAAGTAATTTTAAATCGTTTAAGTAATGCGGTAGATAAACACCTTCAAAAACAACAAGCAGGTTTTCGGAAAGGAAGAAGCTGTATTGAACAAATATTGACCCTTCGTAACATTATTGAGCAAAGTCAAGAATTTCAGCAATCACTAACAATCAATTTTATTGATTTTATGAAAGCTTTTGACAGTGTTCATCGAGAATCTTTGTGGAAAATTGTTAAGTTTTACGGAATACCGTTGAAATATGTGAATATTATGCGTTCGCTATACCAAAATTTAAGTTGCTGTGCTCGAAATTGTCACGAGAGTACGTCAAGTATGTATTTTGTCACCGTTTTTGTTTCTTCTGATAATTGATTTTATTATGACTCAATCCATGAATAATTTGTCTTATGGTATTAAATGGAACCAAGGCAGATTAACAGATTTGGATTTTGCAGATGATATTGGTCTACTCAGTGAAACTCCGGAAATGATGCAAAATATGACAACACGACTCAGTAATATCAGTTCTCGTATTGGCTTACGGATTAATTGTTCAAAGACAAAAGTATTGTGCATTAAGTCAAACAATGATTTGTCCATCAAAATTAGTGGACAAAATATTGATACTGTTGATTCCTTTACATATCTGGGAAGCATCATTGGTAAAGACGGAAAAACCGAAATTGATGTTAAAGCCAGACTTGGTAAGGCAATGTCAGTCTTCAATAGACTCAAATCAATATGGTCATGTTCTTCCATTTGCCTAAAAATAAAAGTTTGTTTCTACGCATCAATAATCATTCCTATGACAATATATGGGAGTGAAACGTGGAAACGTAAGGACAAAATTGATAAGATGGTGGATGTTTTTTATCGCCGGTGTCCTAGAAGTATTTTAAAGATTACCTGGCGCGATTACATTTCAAATGATGAAATCATGAAAAGAACTGACTCTCGTTCACTCCATGACATTATTACAATTAGACGAAAAAAATTACTTGGTCAAATTCTACGTTTACCGCCCAAAAGACCAGCACGAACGGTTTTGGAATAGACAATTGTAAATGGTAAAAGAAAGGTTGGCAGACCAAACAAAACTTGGCTAAGAACTATTCGGGAAGATCTAATTGAAATGAATGTTTTATGGGCACAAGCAAGACGTTTGGCAGAATGTTCAAATACATGGAAACATTTTGTTGTCTTATGTTCTCTTTGAATTACGAGACTTTGTTCTTGTTATTTTTTTGCTGTAATTGTTATCTTATTGCTTATTTTTTAAAGCAAAAGGGTTTTGTAATAATAATAATAATAATTGATATTATTATTATTATTATTAATATTGTCATTATTATTATTAATGTTATTAATATTATTATTCTATTATTATTAGTGCAACTATTATTGTCATTTTTGTTATTGTTGTTATCATTATTATTATTATTATTATTATTATTATTATTATTATTATTATTATTATTATTCTTGTTTTTATTATTATCAATATTTTTACAACAGCCATCCAAACAATTATTGCAAAAAGTGATTATTTAACTAAAACATCTCTAGCAGCTAGATGACCTACAAGAGAAACGTCACTTCAATTATAAAATATACACTATTATATAATAATTAAAAAGGCTATAATTATATATACATATATGTTTTAAGTAATAAAAAATTGTATAAAATAGCAACTGGTGCAAAATCGAAATTGCAGTAAACTAATTAACATGATCTATAACGTCAAATATTAATAAAAAAGCAGATCACATGCAATTGTTTCAGTTACCAAATAATTGTAGGCATTATAAAAAATAGGCATTATTAAAAAATCCAATAATCTATGTAATCGTCTTTCTTTTGAACAACCTAATCCAAGCGCTTTTAAATGCTGTCGATGAGAGTGTTGATATATTCTTGTTTCATTTCCTCAATTTCAGTACGCTTATTGATGTTACGATTTAATATACTGAAAAACTTTCAATAACATTGATGTCCGGTCTGTTAGGTGGTAATTGATTGAAAGAAAACTCTTTCGATTTTAGCCCATCTACTGTCTAAATGTAATTATACAACAAATAAAGTGAGCCTAGATTAATATGACGTTACATTTTTGAATATATGATATGCAGCTTTGTCCTGAAAAACAATAGTATCCGCGATGTGAGTGTGCTGCATTTCACAATGAAAAACATCCTTTATAACTAAAACAAATTATTCACTTTTTAAGGTACCAGATATAATTCTTCATTTGATAAGTTGATTATACTTAATACCAAACCAAAACATTACTTGTCAAGGGTGGGCATTCATTCTAACAACCGGGAGTAAATGTTTTTAAAAACTCGAATTACACAACACTTCGTTTTTAAAGCCAAATGGTTTGTCCCGAATCATTGTTTCATTAGCAAAGTATACAAAACGCCAATAACAATGGTGTCATTCACTCCATAGAGTGCAATAGGCTAATCTATCATCCTTTTGTTTTTTAGTAATAAATGGCTTAACTTTTAGTGATTAAAGCGTTAAACCAGATTCTATTGTCCTGTTTCTGATCGTGGAATAAGTAAAATTGTTTAAACTATTCCTTTAAGTTTCTAAAATAGGTTTATTATAATTTTTTAAATCTAAAACGATTTTCTGATCATCCATAGTGCTTGCTACACGTTTTCTTCCACCATTATCAAAAATTTGCGGTTTTATATTATTAATAATTTGACAAATTGTTCAATTATTAATTCTGTATAAATTCGCCAATTCTTTTAGTTAAAATTTTTTACTTTTTAATTTTTTGATGACACGATATTCATTTTCGGCAAGATTAAAAGATGTTTAATCACTCTTGTCCATTTCAACAGAAAGCAAAACGAGCGGATGAGCGGAACCTTAGGGTTAAAGGTAAACAGTAAATTTTTAGAGTTGTCTTATAATTGTTATAATAATAATTATTATTATTAAGCTTTAATATCTCACTAGAAATACATTTAGCGTAAAATACTTTTTCACCATCATTATAAAAAAATAACAACAAAAATTTAAAAAGTAGTAGTACAAACAATGTGGGAAATATAAAATAGAATGTCATATTCTAATGAATATAAATACAGTGAATACAGCTATTTTTATTGTTTTAATTTATAAAGATTAGAATAATCAAATGTTTATTTTGATAATTATTATGACATCATAATTAGGGCATTTAACATTGATTTGTTTATTTTTAATAAAATTAAGCACACAAAATAAAAATAGGCTAATTATTATAAATGATAAAACCAACCAAGGTAAAAAAATTAAAAAAAAATCCCATTGGTCAATCTTCGTGAGTAAGTGTGAGTCACGTTGGTGCATTCTTCTATCAAAAGGGGATTGTTTGATCTTGAAAATGTATATAAGGTGGAAAAATCAATATTTACATAGCACTATACGATTTGTATTACGTCATCGTGCAAATTTGGTCACACTTTTTTTAAACTTTTCCATTTTCAACTTACGAGTAATCACACACTCACAACAGGTTATCTAACTCTTATTGGTTCCTTTTTTCGCAACGTTTTCCCTCTTGGTTGGTTTTATCATCTACCGTAACTTCAACTTATTATCCACGTTTATAAAGAAGTAGCTTTTTAAATATACTATTTTGGCCGACTCAGCCTTTTTAAATAAATATTTAAAAGTATATGTAAAGGAACTATTAAGTACTTTACATTATTTTTAAATCTCAATATTTATTTTTACGAAAAAACAATTGGATATAACAGATAAATTTAGATTTGATACTTATTAATTTTTGCGTTAATTTTTGAAATGGTCGTATTATTATTATTATTATTATTATTATTATTATTATTACTGTGATTATTATTATTGTTATTGTCATTACTGTTATTGTTATTATTGTTATTATTATTATTATTATTAACATTACTTTTATTATTGTTGTTATTATTACTATTATTATCATTAATATTGTTATTAATATTGTTATTGTTTTTATTACTATCGTTCTTTTTTTATTATTATTGTTAATAATATTATTATTATTCCAGTTTTTATTATTATTATTTTAAATTATTGTTATTGTTATTATTATTATTAGTATTATTATTATTATTATTGACATTACTTTTATTATCATTATTGTTATTCTTACTATTATTATTATTGTTATTAATATTGTTATTGTTTTTATTATTATTGTTCTTCTTCTTCATATTTTTAATAATAATTTTATTATTCTTGTTATTGTTATTATTTTATTATTATTATTATTATTATTATTGTTATTATTATTATTATTGTTATTATTATAGCTTTTATTATTATTATTATTATTATTATTATTATTATTATTAATATTATTATTATTACTGCTATTTTTGTAAGTATTAAAATTATTAAATTAGATAACGGTTTGAGTATGTAAATTGAATAAAAGTTTAGCAGAAATGTGTTATTCCCAATTAATGTTTATTTGGTTTTTTTTACAGATATTAGTAAGTTTGTTTAACATAGTATTCTTGGAAAAATTTGGCAGTAAACTGTGTTTTATTTAGAAATAATTTAAATTTGTTCTAACATAAAAAATACTTTTAGCAATATTAAAGCATTTAAATTAACTTATTTATTACATTTCAGATTTTAAACTTATTTATTTAGCTAAATGAATACTTATATTTATAACCTTGTATTACTACTTAATTTTGAAATATTAATGTAAAAATTTATTTGTTTATTTTTTTTTAATAATTTACAATAATTTTAAAAATATAAATTTATAAATTCCAAAATAATAAAATACAATATTTAAATATTCTTATATAAAAAATAAAATTTATTATTAAAAACATTTATAGTTAGTGGCTTAAATAATATACAAATACATGTGTTTATAAATAGGAATTTTTTTTTTTAATGATCTTACTTTTTACTTAGTCACAAACGTTTTTATAATTGTTTTTGTAGTTTTCGGTTAAGATACTTTAATAGCAATTTTGTCATACAAAAACGCCTACAATTGTAGAGCATACAATTAGCAGTAGTAAACACAAGCAGGAAAAAGTAAAACTGGAGTGTAGAATACTGAATTTCAACTTGGGTGGGTATGTGTTTAAGTGCTACAATTGGTACAAAATTCGGGTTTTTGCTTGTTTTTGCTATATTGACCATTTGCTAAAAACGTTTTTTGTGGAGCATTTTAAAAATAACGATAGCAATAATAATAATAATTATTATTATTATATGCAAAAAAAAATAAACTGAGTTAAATGGCTTGTAAGTACATAAACAACCATTAAAGAAATAGTGAAAGAGAAAAAATTGGTGCTAAATTAATTGTTTTTTTTTGGTTTTATATAAAACTTATCAAAAAAAGCATTAAAATAAAAAAAACACTTGGTTTTGCATATAATAAAAAATGTTTGTTTAAACATTTTAGAAAATATAAAATAATGAGAAACTTGTACTTTAACAACAACAACCGTATAAATGCAATTGCTAAATGCAAATTACATATTTTTTGTACAATAATTATATTTATATATAAAACCCTTTTACTCTAGAAATAAGCATGAGGCAATAAGATATCAAATACAGAAAAACAACAACAACAAAGCCTTGTTGGTATTGAAAATTTTGCAAATCAAAGATTGAGTTTTTTTTCGGCTTTCACTCAACCCTATCATCTGTGTAGCTCTGTTATCCAGATATATGCGATTATTTCTTTGCCGTTGTTTGATGGAATGGCGTCCTTTTATTGTTTCCGTAGCAGTATAAATGTTTTACAAGAGCCAAGTTGCTAACCTTGCGCTCAAACCCTCCTCCTTTATCCAGGCTTGGGACTGCCTAGATTAAATCATTTCTAATCCAAACTAGGCGGAGTTGTACAATAATTAATTAATTGGTAATCACAGCATTTAAAATCATTTTTTTAAAACAATATTTTAATACTCCAAGTATCTTTTTATTTAACGCAAAATTTGACTTTGTAATTACTTTGTAATTTAAATTTAAATTTAAATTAAAAAAAACATTTTTGTTAAAAAATCAATTTTTTTTTAAAGTATCTTAATTTTTAAATAAATATTTTTTACAATGTTTTTGTTTTTGTGCACTTTCTTATAAAACTAAAATATATAAATTGACAATAATTTCACAATATAATATTACACTGAAAATTGATTTAACTTTTATTGAAGAAACGTTGATATATTTTTAAAATAAAGTTAAAAATCAGTATTTGCATAAAATATAAAATGAAGATGTAGTTTATCTTGTTCAAACAACTTAAAAATTGTATTACTTTTTAAAAAATATTATGCATTTTTTGAAATAATGCAAAAGACTTTTTGTTTTTAAAAAATTTCAAATTACACTGTTTTTTTAAGTTATTAAATATAATTAAGTAAAATTAATTATTTCGTAGCATGAAGCAAAGCAAATAATATAATTTAACTTTTTAATTACAAAAAGTTTAATCGATTTTTCATTGCAAAAAAACGGTAGACGTTATGTTACAATAATTCAATTAAACAATTTTCTATTTATTGACACTGTTTTATAAAACATGGATAAAACATGGATTCTAAAGTTTTAATACTAAGTTCTTTTTAATTTAATTTTGTTTATTTATTTTCTTTTATTAAAATAAGGCATTGTGTACAGCCGACTTTATACAAACGTAGCCTTTAGAGCTTAAAAGAAAACTCATTTGTAACCAACATTGTACTAGTTTTGAAAAAAAAACTATAAAAAACTATTATATATTAAATTATATTAGTTTCAGTATTTTATTTTAAAAGCGATGTTATGTGCTATGTATTTGCAAAATTTATTTTAAATGTATTTTATTTTATTTTGTTTACTTGGAAGAAAACAGTTATGTTTTTAAAATTGCTATTTAAGTGTTCTGATATTATTAGTATCTATCTTGCTTTTGTATAGGAAAACAAAACATGTAGAAACAAATCGATATTTAAAAAATTAACTGGCTAAACCATTTATTTTAATTAAAACTTACATTACACAAGATCTTAAAAACAACTTAACCAATAGCACTTAAGCCAAGTGTTTACAAAAACAATGATTACATTTATTTTTAAATATTTTGCAACTTATTATACAAGGAATTATTTTACAACAAAAATAAATTTGTATTTTATGTAATATTTGACGCTTTATTTTAAGTTCGAGATTTTATTTAACCTATGATTATATTATTATTATTATTATTATTATTATTATTATTATAAAACTAGACTTATTACAAAAATAGACTTGGGGCAACAAGATAACAGTTACAGCAGCAACAAAAAAACAACAACAAAGTCCCATAATTTAAAACAAACATTTTGCTAAACGTTTTGTTTAATTTCATAAAACACTTCCGAACGGTTCTTAGTCACGGTTTCTGTGGTTTTCCAAAACTTTTTACTATCTTCAATTGTCTATTCCAAAACCGTTTTTACTGATATTTTGGGTAGCAAACGTAGAATTTGACTTATCAATTTTTTTTCATTTAATTGTAATGATGTCATGTAGTGATCGAAAAGCAGTTTTTCTTATAATATCATTATTTGAAGTGTGATTGCCCCCGGTAATTTTTAAAATATTTCTAAGACAATGGTGATGAAAAACATTTACTATGTTATTAATTTAGTCTGTTTACTTTCACGTTTAACTTCCATTTATTGCCGTAAAATTATAGATGCGTATAAACAAATTTTGTTTCCATGCTGACGGAAAAACATATAACATATAAACATATATATAAACATATAAACCAGTTGTAATTATATGTAATATTTTATAGTAACAACATATAAAAATAAAATCATTATTTTATTTTATTTATTTTTATTTTATAGTATGTATATAGTATAAATAAACTGAATTCTTGTTCCAAGTTCTGTAATAACTAAATATGTTTTAGTTTAATTGTAACTGTAATAATGGTTCTGTATAATATATTGTTTTTTATTAATAAAAGTTTAAACATTAAACCAATATGTACGGCATGTGTTACTTAGAATTTTATTACTGATTTAAAAATTCTACTGTATTTTGCTGCAACAAAAATTGTATTTTTTAATATATAACATGTTTAACTTATAAAAAATGGTTTTAAATTGATTTACCAAATAAATTGCATTAATTAAAATAAATAAAAAACGCTAATTAAAAAAATTAATTAAATAAAGTATAGAGTTAAAAATTAAATTTATTAGCTTTAGTTACATTTTGTTTATTTGCTTTTCACAAAAAAAAATTATCTAACTTTGAAAAAAATGTTTCCAGTTTAATAAATCTTTCTAAAAAAATTGGAAAATTAAACAAAAAAATCTACAAAATCGGATTTTTAATTTTGCAATGGTAAAATTAAATTGCAAATTACCGTAGTTGACAATATAAATAAATACTATTACATATTCTTTTTGACATAAACAATTGCACAATTTATTGTTGGGCTTCAAGAGTTTTAAGAATTGTCGATATTATTACACAAACATGGATGCACACAACACAAGGAATTGAAAGACCATATGTAGGGTTACGCACAAAATTGGGTTTTATTGCGTAAATGTAAACATTTTTAAGTGTTTTTTAATATATTAAAAGCCTGAACATTTTAAAGAAATATTAAAATTAACTTGGTGCTTTGTTAGTAATAAATGGTATAACATGAGGAGATGCGTAAAAATTTACTTCCGTTGGACTCTATACTGATTTGGTTAGGAATGTGTTCTTTAAACCGGTTGATTGTATCCATATTTATGTATGGAAGAATATACAAAATTTTTCGGTTTCTTATTTAAATTTCTAAAGGAAACTCAATGCTTTAAATTACAATATTGTTTATATTTTCAATCTGTTTTCACATGTTTTCCAAATTAAAATTACACTTCAAGTTTAGTTAAAAAATATAAATTATTTAAAAATTTTTAAACTTTTAAATACTGACAAGCAAAAACGTGCATATTCTAAAAATATTTATTCATTGTTTTACTGCTGAATATATGCACTGTTTATTTCAAAAATACATTTTGAATATATTTTTACATATTTTTTAGTTAAAAATACATATTTGCATAAAAATCCTTTTTTCCATCTTTTTAAAAATTCTACATAAAATTTAACATTTTTTAAATTAAAAATAATATGACTTATATTAAAATATTAAGTATTATTTTAGATGTATTATATTACACATAATATTTTCACATACAAAAATAATATACATATATTTTTCTGTTGTTTCTAAAATTTAAGCCATTTCTTTATGCACAAAACAACTTGTATAAATAATATGCAAACAAATTGCAATATTTTATGATTAGTTTTATAAAAATTTTATACAAAAAAATTATCTTTGTCAGACTAACAATCAAACGTTGTTGTTTTCAAGATTATCTAATATGTTTACTATAAATTATGTTTAAAATAATCTATATATTCATTACAAAAAGTGAAATATACATCAACAAAACAAAATTATTATTATTATTATTATTAATAAAGGAAATAATAAAACATTTAAACTTATGTTGTTAATTAAGAATAATAGTGGAAACATTAAAAATGTCTAAATAAAAATCCATTTATATTACAGATTTCTAAGTTAAATTTATATAACTTGTTATTTATTTTATTTATGTTTTTGTCTGCAAACTTGACCAGATTTTATAAATAATATTTTACAGAAGTACGATTAAGAATTCCAACTTTTAACCATTTTCGGATATTATTATTGCTTCAATGTTTTACGATAAGCTTTTCTTTTTACACAAGTTAAGATTTAGCAAAATTAAACTATGTTCAGCATTTAATTATAATATATGTTAATTTTATAAATCTGATATCGGTTAAAATTTAAGATATTTAGAGGACAATTCCCTTTTTATATAAACGACGAAACTACAAAAATAACTGCATGTCGTCAATTGAAAAACAACGGAAATAATTAAAGGTAAAATTTTTAACGGGATAAAGTAAAAACAGTAAGCAAACACAATTAATTTGGCATAAAGCATATATTTTTAAAAACTGATATTTAAAAAAAACATTTATTTAAAATTCTATTTTATACATAAGGTTTTATTATTGTAGTTTATTCTCTGTTTTAAACAAATGGTTTAATGAGAGTAACCAAAATTTAAAAATGTGTTAACAATTTTATTATGTGGTAAATAAACACGTATGTAATAATTATTAAAATTAATTGATATTTTAGTGTTAATAAAATTGAAAATACAAACTCCGCTTAAACAGAATTAGAAGTAAATTGAGTTAGTTATTACCAAGCCTAAGTAAAATGAGAGGGTTTGTTGGAGTTAAAAAATATGGCAGTTTAAAAATCATGCCAAAACTACTTAATAATTGAAATGTTTTAAGTTAGTTTGATGCAGGACGAAATGGAGAAAACTGGCCAGATACAGCAACTTCTTATAAAGGATATAAAGTCTGAAAAAAAGAAATTAAAATGTAATTAGTTACGACTTTAGTTTTTAAAAGTACCAACTTTTCTTACAAGTATAAGTTTTTCTGAATAAATTTTAAAAAATATTATTTAATAAACAAACATGTGTTTAATTTTGTTAAAATTTGGATTGAGTATTGGTTATATTAATAATTTATTTAAATGTTTGTCTTTTGGCATTTGAATAATTACTTTGTTGACTTGTAATTATTAATTATTCACATACATATAGACACATAAACTTTTAATCATTAATTGTGTCATCAATATATTTGGTACATAAAAGATTAAATTATACTTTAATATGGTAAAAATAAGTTGACAATTATAATATATTTTAGATACAGATTAAAATGAAGCATTTATACAATCTGAAACCTAAACTAACTAAAACATTTCCAGCTATCACATAACATACAAAAAAGTTACTTTAATTATAAAATATACACAATTATGTAATAATTAAAATGCAAGTATATTTTTTAGATATATATATATATATATATATATATTGTAAATAATAGAAAATTTAGATAAACTATTAACTGGGTTATAATCTGAGATTGAATAAAATTAACAACATAAAATCTAACGTCAAGTATTAAAAAAATGTACAACGCATCTAATTTTTAGAATTACTGACTTGTTATCTGTAATTTACTACAAAATGTTAAATAATAAATGTGATGGCTTGTGTTTGAAACCACTTGTCTTGGATGTTTTGGTATGCTCTTGAGTAAAATGTTGGTATAATTTTATGTAATCTAAATTTTAACAAATATTATTCTGATTTTAATGTGCTTATACTTGTTTGGTTTTATACAAAAAACAAAATATATATTATTAATGCTACAACTATTAAATGGAGATTTTCACAAATATAATTTTTATTTTTGTCCGTATCACGTTTAAACTAAGAATTTTATGGAAAAATATTTATTACAATTAAAATTTTAAAATTACAACGCAGATTATTGTTTTTATAAACAATTGGTATATAATTTTCTAAATAAAGGTTATTTAATACTTTTTATAAAATCACTATAATATTTGTTGCATAAATATTAAACTTAAATTTTAAAGTTTATATTAAATGTTTTACATACGGTAACTTATTTTAATGTGCAATATATTAATCCTTTTGAGTCAGTGTTTTATCAGCAACACATATTATTATTATTATTATTATTATTATTATTATTATTATTATTATTATTATTATTATTACTTTTATTATTAGTAGTATTATTATTATTACTATTTTTGTTATTACTATTATTATTATTATTAGTATTATTATTATTATTAAGCTATAATATTTCACTAAAAATACATTTAGCGTAATATATATTTTCACCATTAATATAAAAAATAGCAACAAAAATTAAAAAGTTAGTAGTACAAATAATGGAAACAAAAGGAAATAGAATGTCATAATAATTAATATTAAAAAACAATTTATTCTACTATTATAAAAAATGATTTTGGTGCTTTGCTTTTGTAATAAAAAGTTAACTAAACTTTTTATAATTAAAAAGTTGAAATATGTTATATTTTCTGCTTCTAGCTAGCAAGTAAATAAATTCGTGTAAATTGTATTTTATTAATTAAAAAATTAATGTATTTTATGGTTTTTAAGTGAGATGATAATGTTTTTAACAAACAAAATGTAAGTTTTTTATTATTTTTGAGAAAATACCCAAAATATTATTATTATTATTTGTAAATCGTTTTAAAAGATAAACGGTATTTAAAATTTTAACTTTTATAAATATATTAAATATTTAACTTAAATTAAACAACAAATCAATGCATTTAAGTAAAAACCAAATCAACATTTTGAGACTATATTAGAAGGTCAAATCGGATTTTAAATTATAAAAAATATATCTCTATGGAAACCTTATAAAGTAACAAACATATTTCAAAAATTATGTATTTAAAAATAAATATTAAAAAATAATTAAGTAATTAATTTTCTAGCATAAATTAATTTTGTTTACTTAAATTAAAAATTTATTATCAAGTAACAACAACGTTAAATTTTGTGTTGTAGAAATATAAAGTTAGAGCGCTAAAATGTATTTTAAAATAATGACTTTAAGCATATAAATTTATTATAAAATAGCGTAAATCGTATTTAGTAATTCTGTTTTAATAAAAGTAACTTTTAAAATATTATACTTACATTGACAGAATTTTTTAAAATAATTATTTCTAACTGTATTCATTTAGTAATAAAACAATCATTAAGTTCTTTTTATTATTTTTAATTTTTAGTATTTATTTTTACAAAAAAAACAGTCCGACATAAGAAATTAATTTAGATTAATAGTCTTATACATTTTTCCTGTATTTTCTATAATAGCTGTAAATATATGCTGATTTGTTCATTTGTCTAAGCTATCTCGATTTTAACTTCTGGAAAATAATTGCTAAATTGTATATATGTTACGGTTAAACTTAATGCATGTTGCATATGTACCAATAATTTGCTAACTGGTTTTAAGTAATTTTAATTAATATATTTTTACATACAAGTACAGTTTTAAAACTAAACTTAATGTTAAAAGGTTCATTGTACAAAGCGGTGAATATAATTTTATAAAAATATAGAAATTTGTTAAAATATAACCCAGTTGCAATTCAAGTTGTACGGAAAAATTAATTGGATTAGTAAGACCCATTACTATTACTAACTAATACAAGCAAATTGATTTTTTATACAACAAAAGATTATATGTAAACATTAATATCATTTACTGAATTACAATATGACAAGTATGTATTTTTACAATTAACAGTAAAACGCTTAATTCCACGTTAAACATATTTAAATCTTACATTTAATTTTAACCAATATTTTTATCAATGTACATTATGCAAACGTTTTCATGTTTTTGGTGCAATTCCTACAATCAAGTTAAAAAGTTTAAAAAAAATTCATTAAGTGATTCTATTAATGCTTAAAATTGAAATAAAACAATTATTTGTTCTGTTCGTTTAGTAATTAAAAACTGCAAATAAAAAGTGTTTTTCTTGTACAAAATAACAGGTTAATTATGACAATAAGCGCTGACAAATGTTTTAAAATAATTTTGTTTGTAATGCTTAGTTGGTACACTTATATAAATCCACTTATTAAACAGATTGTTTGATTTTAAGCCTGGTTATAATAATAATATATTTATAGAACATTTAAAATTACTTAAATTGATTTTATCATATTGTAAACAAATTGAATTTTAAAATAATTTTAGTTAATTTAAATATTGAAAAAAACGTTATGCAAATGTGTGGCTAAACTTTTTGATGGTATATGTATCTTATATTGACCTACTTAGATATTTAAGAATATTTAACACTTTTTACTTATCTTAGACATATCTAACACTTATTAATAAATACCTTAGATAAAACTTTATCAAACAATATATATAATATTATTTGCCATAGAACATTGTAAATATGATATACAACAACAATTGTTTTGGCAATAATACCTCCGTTTATTAAAACTTTAAAAAAAACACATGTACTTTGTTAAAAAATAAATTTTGTTAATTAAAATACATTAATATATTAAGAAAAGTTACAAACTTTGTAATGCCAACAATTCAAGTAACATTCACTTCTGTATATAACTTCTGTTCAAAATTATGCTTTAGGATACACTTTAAAATTAATAGTGTATTTTTTAGTAAAGCTTACCATTTAATACAGGTGTGATTTATTTAAACTCCAAAAACCTTGTTAAACAAAAACCCGACTTTTGTACATTTAATTATTTACAGCCCGGATTTGAACGTTGATAATTTTGTTTAGGGATTTTTAAAGGCTAAGTTAACACGTCGTAAAATAACGTATTACTTATAGGTAATATTATTTATGTTATAAAAAACGAGTTTTAAAGGATTTGATTAGTACGTTGATAGTCTCAGAATTAAAACAGCTGGCAGAAGCTATATATAGAAGTGAATATTACTTGAATTGTTGACACTACAAAGTTTGTAACTTTTACTTTATATGCATTTTGGTCAATAAAATTCTATTTTTAACAAATTACATGTGTTTGTTATTAAATATTAATAAACGGTGGTATTATGATTTCTTCCTAAAACGACGGTTCTTGTATATCATAATTACAATGTTTTATGGTGAATAATATTTTATATATTGTTTGTTAAAGTTTTACCCAATGTATTTCTTAATAGTTGTTAGATATATCTAAAATGAACAAAAAGTGATAAATATTCTTAAATATCGTAGTAGATTAATATAGGAGTCAGATTTATCATCATATATATATATATATATATATATATATATACAGGGTCTAAAATGGTACTTGTCAGTGAACTCTTATTTTTCAATTTTTGCTATTTTAACTTGAAAGTTATATTTTTTCAACTAAGTAATAATGCTAAAATAATATGGACTATCGATACTTAAAGTTAATTGTGTTTTCACTTTTTTATAATTATAAATAGTTAAGTGTCTTGGAATTTTTGGATAAATTGCATTCAAGTGGGTAAATGATGATAGTCACACTTAAAAATTTTATACATATAAAGCTAAAAACATAAATGGATTACGCAACACTAATTTCAAAAAAAAATAATTTTGTTTACATAAGTTTATAAGTGTTTACATAACCCAGCACACGTCACTTCATACACTATATATAAAAAAAATTGATCAGTTTTCATATTTTATATGTATTGAAAATTTAACATTAATTATGGTGTGAAAAGATCAAAGAATATTTTTAATTACTTTACCTTTCATTTTTGTTTTATTAACCTATCTAACATTAAATTTGAACTCTTGACCTTGGCACAATTTTGAACATATATATAGTGTGATTACAATGAGTTTAAATACTGAAAGCTATTTTTTAAGTGTTATAAATTACGAACAAATCAAAAAAGTCATAATATGGGTTTGACTGTTGAACAAATAACGGATTTATTTTATATAAGTACAAGAACTGTATACTGTGTGTTAAAGGATCATACACGTCCAAGAACAGCAGGAACAGGACCTGCACCATCAACGAGCAAACGAGATGATACTTTTATTATCACCAAACTAAAAAGAAACAGAATAAAGCCTATCCAACAAATACAAAACGAAGAAGTACCCAATTTTTCATATTAACTTATTTGTATTCTGATGAAATCGGCTAATCTGCAGTTAAGGAAAACACGAAAAAAGTTTCTTTTAACTGCAGAACATAGAAGAAAACGTGTGGAATTTGCCAAAACGTATGAAGACCGTCCATTATGTTTTTGGAGATCGGTGTTTTTCATAGACGAGTGTGCTTTGAAATATGAACCATGGGCAGTGCAGTCCACGATCATCTGTGGTCCCGATTTTCTTCAAGACAACAATTGTATTGTTAAAAAAGTTGTACATCCATCATGTCTTCATGGATATTTTGCAATTAAGTACGGGCAACTACCAAAATGGAGCGAAACAAGTAGTCATGTAAACAGCTCAGAATTTGTAGCTATTTTTAAAGAATTTTTCAAGTCTAAACTACAACAAAGGGCTTCAGGGCATTTGGTGGTTGTTCAAGATAATGCTCCGGTGCATACATCGCAAAAGGTAACTTGGTTTTTATCATAATCTAAAAATTATCCGATTTTTTTATTGTTTAGACCAAGGATTCTTTAAATAGCAAAACGCTGAGCTTTGTTCAATTGCCTCCATATAGCCCAAATCTCAATGTAAATGAAATTTTTTTCAATTATTTTAAACGAGAGGTGAATAAGACGGAAAATCGAGGTACACTCATGGAAAAAATCAATTATGTGTAAGACAATCGAATTCCACAAGATTATATCAATAATTTGGTCGATTCTTATCCAAAGCGGTTAAAAGAAGTTATAAAAAAGCATGGCTATCCCCTGAATTATTAACTTTGGACAATTGGTGATGTCTGTTTTATATATATGTACATATTTCATAATATAATTTATTTTTAAGCAAATAACGTAGTAGTTTTTTCATGTTGTCGAAATGTGTAAATTCTGGGTTTTTGGTCTAAGCGTAAATTTGATAATACTATTTGCAAAAAGAAAATATTTTTAGTGTTTTGAATATTGATATTGCTAATGTGATGTTTAATGCTTATTTTAGTAAAATGTTGATGTGCCTAATATGCTTAAGTGATGTAAGGAAAGTCAATCAATTTCAATATGCTAATTTTGACAGCTCCTATTTTAGCCCCTGTATATATATATATAACTCCGCCTAGTTTGGATTAGAAATGATTCAATCTAGCCAGTCCCAAGCCTGGATAAAGGAGGAGGGTTTGAGCGCAAGGTTGGCAACCTGGCCTCTGTAAAAATTTATACTGCTGCAAAAACAATGAAAGATGACGTCATTCCGGCAAACAACAACGTTTCTGGATGGCAAAGTTACCAGATAACAAGGTTGAGTGAAAGCTAAAGAAAGTGCAATCTTCGATTTGCAGAATATTTAACGCCAACGAGACTTTGTTATTGTTGTTGTTGTTGTTTTGCTGTAATTGTTGTCTTATTGCCCCATGTTTTGTCTTAAAGCAAAAGGATTTTGTAATAATAATGTAATGTTATATATGTATATATATATATATATATATATATATATATATATATATATATATATATATATATATAGACTAAAACATTTAAGTTATCTATATACAAACAAAAACGTTTGTTTGGTAGTAATATGTGCAAGGCTGCATCTTTATTATATGACTTGTTGAGATCTATTTTTATTTTTTTTAGCATTGTTGTATTTCAATGCTTAAAAATGGGTTTAAATATACAGCAAATACAAACAACACATTGTTATTTCAATTCTTTTAAATTGTTATATAAATATTAGGAAAATATTAAATTTCATGTTTGTGTTGTATATTTAATTATTTATCTTTTTAAATTTGTAGTTTTATAATCCTATTTCATCAACAATTAATTTTTGAGTATTTTCATAGTCAATTTAAATTATATAAAAATATGTTTCTTCTGTAATAAAATATTATTAGTATTGTCTATTTATATTATTTATAATTTGTAATTCGTACATAACTATTTTGAAAAATAGTAGTATTCTAAATAGAAATGTATACATATATTGCATAGCGAATACATTTACAACACAGTAAAAGGTTAAAAATAAATTACAAAATTCTATTTAGAAAACAAATTAGACAAAATAATTTTCTTATTACCAATATTTATTTTTAATATTGCTATTTATAGATTTTTAAAATTAAAATTTAGTTAGTTACTTCCAGCTTGAGTTTTTGTAACTATCAAATTTTCTTAAATATTAATTTGGTAAAATATCATACATTAGATTATTAAAATAGTTTCGAGGTTATCTATTATGCAAAATATAAAATAAATATTTTCTTTTATTTATGTTTTTGGTATAGTTATTTGTATTTTTTTTTAATGTTTGCTACTTTGAATGTTTTACGAGAAACATCTTTCAGCAGTGGACATTTTGGCAAAGCCGAACGTTGGCCCGTATTTTAGTGCCGGTGATGGGATTCGAACCCCAATGCCCACCGAGGTCTAAATTCGAGCGTTGTATTGCTAGACCACCCCACCAGAAACGATTTTACACAAAAATATTTAATAATAAGTTTATAATTATGCTGCTATATACTTTAAAAACTCAGTATAATCATTTTTAAAGCTTTATTTTGTTTCCATTACTGTATGATAATAATGTTACAATGTTTTATTTTATTTATATCTAGAAAATAAAAAATCATAGCTCAATAAATTCACAATTTTACGGTTTTATTCTTTACACTGGGGTTTTTTTCATAATATTTTGCTCAATAAACATTCCATTTATAATATATATATATATATATATATTCACATTATAAATTTGTTTCTCAGCAATTAAATGTGCAGTCAATCAATTTAATCAGTTGTGTGTTTAAATGGAAAAACGTTTAGTAGACTTACCATTCTTCTTCTTCTTCTTCTTTATATTATTATTTTTTTATTATTGGGCTAGATACTTCAGTAAAAGTAGCTTTCAGCATAAAAATAATATGTACAATTATAAAAATACGATACAATTAGACGTAAGACCATTTCATAAGCTTACGAACATTATTTAGAATAAAACAAATATTGACAAATCTCTTTCAATTTGTAGCCGTTTTATATAATATTTGCAAAAAAACATATATATGTGTCGGATGTACTTACTTTTATAATTAATTGTTTATATAATATATATGTAAAAACCATTTTTAATGACGTATTATTTATTCAATCATTTGATTAGTTTAATGTTAAATTTAACTTCTGCATGTTAATACATATATAATCATTTTTAAGGTACAGTCATAATATCGGCTTATACAATAAAAGTTAATTTATTTAAATAATATAATTTTAAAACAATAATTTTTTTTATTAATAAACATATTCTTAAAATAAAATGCCTGTTATTAATATAACGGTGTACAATAAAATGAAATCCATCTAGTCTAAAAGTGGCATGTTCAATTATTCATTCTGAATTATTCATATGTATTAAATAATAAATATTTTTTATCACTAACAAATAATTTGAACTAGTAGCATATACTATATATGCGTTTGTTCATAAACAAATAAATATTAATTAAATGTCGAGTAAATGCTCTAGCTTAAATTATTAAAAAATGACATTTATTTCATATTGTCTTTATATAAAAACGTACTTTCATGTATATACGAATTATTTTATTAATGTCTATCAAAAAGGAAATTTTAATATTAGCACCAATTTTGTTTATGTATCTTAATTTAAAAATAAAAGTTTTTAAAAAAATAAACCAGTTATTAAAATAACGTTTTTTTAATAATATGAGTTATATTAAGTGTATTACCAAAATTTATACACTATTTAATTTTTTTATGCATGAAATATTAAAAAGCTCTTTTTCATAATTGAGTTCAACACTAATTATTTTATTATAAAAGCATTAATAATAATTTATCTAGAAAAATATCTTTTAATATAAATATAAATTATTAAAAAATGTATTAATTATGTATTCTTTTATTTATACATTTATTTGTTTAAAATTAAAAAATAATTATTTTAAAATTTTAATAAGTTATGTATATTTAATTTAGAATTTTTATTACTAACAATTTTAACATTTTAATTATATGCATATTCTAATATAATTATGATGGTGCTATTAGAAAGTCTGCGAGAGGTACTTTTTAAAAAATTATAAAATGTTTAAATTATCCAAATCTAAACGGTAGGCAGTAACTAAATTTAAATTCTGTCTCAGTAAACAAAAATTCAATTGTGTTATACAAAACATTTACTTTAAACAAAACACTAGAAATATTTTAAACATCCGTGTTGATAATGACAGCGGTGCAGATGTTATAATTTTTTTATAAAATAAATACATTAGTTTTAAAAATAATCCCATTTAGTACATATTTTACACAGCAACATACAAGTATTTATTGTTATAAAATAAGGCATCTGTTTTGTTTATATGTTTACAACGTTTGTCTTGTTACACCCTAATATATATATATATATATATATATAAATCACTGAAAGCCGAATTTTATTAACAGTTTTTAAAACAACATAGTTTTAATTAGCAGCTGTTTGTTAAGCATTATCAGCTAGTATTAAATTATAAAATGTAGAAACAAAATGTAATAGTGTTTTAATAAATTATCAAATTTTATAGATTTCCATATTTATATTTTTTGTAAGCAATAATATTTAACCATGTTTTTATTCATTTTTAATTATTGTTTGCAATATTTTTTACTTTAATAAAATATAGATGTAATATAGCAACAAAGCTAAATCACAATTGTTTAAAACGCGATTTAAGTATTAATTCAAAGTTTTTAATCAAGTAGCTAGCGATTAATTAATAGTTTATAATTAATTAAGCAAAGACGTTTGTTTCGTTACTTAAACAAAATTATCCGTAAAATTTTAATTTAAAGTACGAGGTTTATTTTATAATTCCAAATAAAAATAACTCGGTGCTTCGTTTAAGCTAAATGACTTAATTTATCCTACCATTATATTTGTCACCGCAACTGCAGGTGAACTGATCGATACAATGAGAAGTGGAGAACATTACTATGGCTGTTTTTATGTTGGGCACAGAAAGACATCTTGTAGTATACAACATTCTTAATTGGATCACTGGTTTTGTCCTTTGTTAAGCTTTATTTTTACGGAATCTATAACATCGTCTCCTTAAAAAGGCAGTTTTATAAATTCCGGTTTATTATCGTTTACTATTTTGTAGGTGGTTTTCAGTGACTTTGAATAATAATTAATAAATTCATCAGAATATCTATTATTAATCGGAGTTTGCTATGTGGTTTCTAATTCTTTATCAATGGTGTTGCTTGAACATATTTTTTGTAGATGATTGAATTATGTTTTAACCAGTGCATTTTGGAAAATGTTTAAAATGAAAATATTAAAGGGTACAGGTAGGCGTCTGGTTAACCTTGCATTTCTTTGTACCAGTGTTACATTAAAAAATAATTGTATTGTTTTCTTCAAGCTCCCATTTAATTTTGATATTGGAATGAATGTTGTTAAAGATTTACATCAATTGATAGACATCTTGTTTGTTGTCAACGTACCGTTTCTACACTACCATATTTTTTATTGAATCTTCAATTTTTAATAGAAAAATGTTCTCCAATGTTGGTCCTAATGAACTGCCCATGGCTACATCATTCGTTTGGATATAGGATTTGCCACAAAAATTAAATCTGATCTTATGTATACAAAGTAGAATTAATTCTTGCAAGTATTTGACGAGAATTTTGGTATTTATTTATTTAACCCTATCTAGTCACTTAAATAATTCACAGTTTTTTCTAAAATTTCATTTGTGAATAATGGCATAATGTAAATTAAAGCCATTACTTCATTCCGATCATTTATTGCTTTAAACAATTTCAAACTTGTGTTTAAAAGAGCAAAAAAAGTTTACCTGCACAATTACGAACTGCGCTTTAAAATAACTTAAATTATTTTTTACGTGAACACTCTAAAAACAAAACGTATTTTTTGTGTAATAGAAACGGCAGGTGGCGATACAATATGAATACGTTAGTTTACTATTCAATATGCCATTAGAAGAATTCAAAATAAGGGCACATAAATGCATTAGATTTTAATAAAAACCAATTAAAACAGTTTAAAATAAAAACAACAACTTTTAAAACATAACAAACAGTAATGTATAGTAATACCCTAAGGGTGGACAAATTACTGACTATTTATTTAGCAGCTAATTGACATTAACAACTGCAATAAAAGCAAATTTGTTTTGTAACAAATCCTAATTAAATAATGGAACACTTGTTGCAGTTTTTAAATTACAACATATATGATGCATTAACTCTACAAAATGGTTAGCAATTTAATTAATAATACTTGAGAATAAAAATTTTAAACTTAATCAACACATTTTTATATTTAACAATATAACTGTATTTAGCGTTTAATATATAATGCAGAATAAATTAAACAAAAATAACCCATTTTGTTCAATATTTTGAGCTAGTAAAAATAAAATTTTTAACTTTACATTGTACCGGGTTGGTCTATCTGTACAGCGCTCAACTTGGGTCCGAGTGGGCATGGGTTCGAATCCTACAACTGGTACCAAATGCGGGTCCACGTTTAGCTTCACTAAAATGTCCAATGCATTTTTGGTAGAATATTCAAAGTAGTAAAAATAAATAAACAAAATAAAATAATTAACTTTTATTAAAATAAATTATTTTTATTTAACATTTATTTTTCTATGTACCAAATTTTATATAAATTTTATATTTATATGTTTTAGTTAATGTGGATAGAAAACATTTAACAATAGTTTGGCAAATTTAAAACTTAATGCAATTAATTGAACAAATGAAAATTTATTTATGGGTTTTTAAAAGTGAATTATTAGAATTGTCAAATACATTTGAATAATAAATCTACTTGGTTTTAGTCAACCAGAAGCACTCTACAGCTGTTTTATCCTTGTTTAGAATATAAATTGTTTGATATAAAAATTTATTTTATTTTTTGTCGAATATTTATAAACCTGAAAATCTAAGTTAAGTGTTTTAATTATTGTTTTACTATTGTTTTCATACCTCCATGTAATACATCCTGGACTAACATGGAGTAAAAGCCAAGTGTACAGCGAATATTTAAACAACATCTTAAGGTATACGTATGCCATATTTAACTGTGAGAAAAGAAAAATAACTCAAACAAAAAAACCAGGCTGCTTGGTCAATTTTTAGTAAACAATGGCGCTGCTACAAAAATGTCAGAATACCCTGTTATTTCGGTACTTTGTTACGCTTGTAAATTCATTGGAGTCAACCGTCTGATATGCTGGACAAATATAGCAATAACGAGAAAGTCGATACATTACCAAACACATTCATTTATTCCATATATTTTGTCTTTATCTTTGTAACAATTAGACACGGTTCCTTAAACATTCTATTTGCTTTTGTGACTCTATTTGTGATTAAAAGTACAAAACAATCCATTTGGCCTTAAAATATTTTTGTAAGTAGAAAATGTACTTTAATTATATATATATATATATATATATAAACACTCGTTTTACAAAAAAATATTTTATAGTTTCCATCACATTTGTTATTAATATTAATTGATATATATTTATTCAAAAATTCCACAATATTTAAGAAATAACAAATTTTGTGTAAATGTAACGTAGATAAATAATTATATTAATCTTTTTACTTCAATTTTATTTTTACTATTTTAAAGGTTTTTTGAGAAACAACTTCAAGAAGTGAACATTTTAGCAAAGTCAAACGTGGACTCCTATCTAGTGTTGGTGGTGAGGAATTAATCCATGCCGCTCCATGTTTGAATCAAACGCTGTACCTCTAATGATATTAGTTATTGTTGCTATTCTTATTTTTATTTTGGTTATTTTTTTGGTTATTAGTTTAAGCAATTATTTTAAGCATTTATTAAGTTATATATAGGCCATGGCATTACTTAGGAATTTAAAAATAAAAGCAGCATACTTATGTATGTTCATTCTACACCAGAATATTAAAGTAAAGACCAAATATGGATAACGTTTAAATATTATATAATAATAAGAAGAATATTGTATGAAAATGTTTAGCATTTTTTAAGTTTTATTATTTTTCCCACACAACTGGGGCGTAACCAATTACGGACACAAAACAATTAGAAACGTTTTTTCTCAAATATTCAATACTGATGAAAAGAATTGTCCTATAAATGGCATAAATAAGGTTTTTGTTTAATCCGTTTTAATGGCGACTACAGAATAAACGTTTGTCATAGGCTAATATAATTATATATGTGTTTATTTATTGCCATTTCTTATTTTCTGTTAAAATGTACATGGAAATATTGCTGTCTATATATATATATTAATAAATTATTTTTGCCTGTAAATAGCAATTGTTCCTGAATAACTATAGATTTTCATTGTCATTACCATTGGTAAATAAAATGCAACAATTACTCAGCCTAGTTTAGATCAGAAATAATTCAATCTAGTCAGTTCCAAGCCTGGACAAAGAAGGGTTTGAGCGCAAGGTTAGCAAACTAGTCTCTGTAAAAAATTTATACTCCTACGGAAACAATAAAATGACGCTATTCCGGCAAACAACAACAAAGAAGTGATCGCACGTATCTGAATGACAGAGTTACACAGATGATAGAGCTGAATGAAAGCCGAAAGGAAGCTCAATCTTCGATTTGCAAAATCTTTAATGCCAAATAGACTTTGTCGTTGTTGTTATTTTTTGCTGTAATTGTTGTCTTACTGCTCCATGCTTATTTTTAAAGTAAAAGGGTTTTGTATTATATATATATATATATATATATATATATATATATATACAAAAAATAAACATAAAAATTTAAAATATGTCATCGGTGTCTGCAAATTAAAATGTTTTAAACATTATAACAATAATATTATTTATTCTGTACATTATGTAATAAGGAGTTAACAGTTACAACAACGTAATGAATATTATATAACCCATATTTTTTGTTCTATTTCTATAATACTGATTGTGCATATTGTTATATTGTTATATTTAATGCACAATAACTAGCGGTACTGCGATCGATTCGAACCTGGGTAGGCATGAGTTTGATTATCACTACCGACACGAAAAGCGGGTCCATGTTCGGCTTTGCTAAAATGTCCACTGCTAGAAAATGTTTCCCATAAAATATTTAAAATAGTAAAAAATATTTTTTTAATAAATAATAGTAATTGCTTTCGTTTAATGTGTATCTGTTTACAAGAAATTTAATTTATTCAATCAAAAGTTATAAACATTATATTTTTAAATAGATTTAAATTATAAAAAAATTACTATTATTAATAATTTTTATTTATAAAAAATAATAAACATGCGTGTATTATTTTACGACATCATCACTATTAGACAAAGAAAATTATTTGGTGAAATTCTTCGTTTACCGCCCGGAAGACTAGAAGAAACGGTTTTGGAATGGAATATTGAAAATGGTAAAAGAAAGGTGGATAGACCACAGGAAACTTGGCTATGAGCTATTCGGGTAGACCTATTTAAAATGTATGTTTTATGGGATTAAGCAAACCGTTTGACAGAATGTTCAAATACGTAGAAACATTTTGTTGTTTAGTGTTCTCTTTGAATTATGAAACTTCGTTGTTGTTGTTATTTTTGCTGTAATTGTTATCTATTTGTCCTATACTTATTTTAAAAGCTAAAGGGTTTTGTATAATATAATATAATAAATAATATATAAAATAAATATAAATATTATTACTGTTATTATTATTTTTATTATTATCATTATTATTAACATATTGAATTGTAATACCTCGGTAGAAATACATTTAGTATTATATATTTTTAATATCTAAAATTGATTTATTTTTACTCTTTATTCTTATTTCCAATTCCTTTTTAACTAAGTAGTGTCCTGATTGTATATCTGCATAAATATTGTACTCTTAGTAATCTGCCTGTTTAGCTATTCTTTTTATTTAAAAAAGTAATAAGAACACTTTTCTATTTTACGCAGTAAAGATTTATCACTAATGTTTTTTGAATTACAAAATTGTAAACATTAAAAAAAATTATTAGTGTATACATATTACTTTCAAACAGTAAAAAGTAATTAATTTTTCAACAATTTGTCGTAAAAGAAATAACAATTGTATTGTCATCCCAAATTGTAGAATAGTGAAATTTTAAAATTGTTTATGCCAATATCACAATTATTAGGAGACTGAATACTCATCTATTAGTCAAGAGGTAGAACTCCTACTTGTAAGCGAATATGTGCCGAGGTGGTCTAGCAATATAGCACTCGTTTTAGACATAGATGGGCATGGGTTCGAATCCCACTACCGGTACAAAATGCGGGCCCACGTTTGGCTTTAGTTAAATGTCCACTGCTGAAAGATGATTTACGCAAAGTAATAAAAATAAATAAAAAAGTAAAACTAAAATAAAATTATTTTAATTTTTTTACTTCGTTTGTACATATTTTGTGCTAACATCAAAATAAATAATTATGTATATTGATAAAATTTTATTTTATTCGCAACTGTTGTAATAAAACATTTATTATTTAAGTAATAAAATATGTAAATGTTGGATTTTTTAATTTTTTATTACACAAAATAAATACATAATTTTTTAATGGTACAATGATTGGATTAGACAGCCTACATTTACATTCATATTCAGTGCAAGTAGAGTTATTGAAATATTTAGTATTATTAAAGCTTTAAACAGTTATAATTTTGCATCAATTATTTATTTTTTAACTGAAAACAAAAAATGCAATTTAAAAAATTAATACTATACAATATATTTTCTTAAAAAATCAAAACATAAATGTTATTAAAAATAATTTCAAACAAAATAAAAATTATATGGATTCGTAATATATAAAATAATTTTAACATTTCAAGTGTAAATATAGTTTATATATTTTTTAATAATTATTAAGCTTAAACGGAAATATATTATTTTTAATTTTCAATATGTTAATAAAATTTTTGATGAATAAAGATACAAAAATGTACGTTTATATAAAAACCATTGTTTTTAATATAATTCCATTTTTAAACATGTTTAAAAATATTTGTTCACTATACATTTTAAAAAATACTATTTTTATTAAATAATCAACTTCCATTTGGCTAATCACAAGCTTGGGCTAAAGTCCGAAACCTCAACTTCCATGTTTTCTACAAAAAGATATATTATTTCTACAAATAAACATAAAATATTTTATATTCTTGCGTTATGTAGACCTACTCAAAGCTGTGTGACATTTAATTAATTATGTCCATGTCAAAAATCATGCATTTTTAAAATGTATTTTATTAACAAAATATTGGAAAAAGCGGTTACTTAAAGCTAGCTAACTGAATATAATTATATAGTCAATCTACTTCACACTTTTGTAAACCTGATATAGTTTTATTTACAAAAATTATAGTAAAATTGATAAAATGCATTGTGTTAATTCCCTAAAAGTTACCCTATTATTCGAAATAAAAATTGTTATAATTTTAAACAGTAAGTTTTACAACATACTTTGAAAAATAATATATGCGAACTAATTGGTAAACAAAACGTTTTAACTGAGCAAACAAATTTGATTTAAAAAATCTAATTATTTTAATCATTTAACAATTTCTTAATTATAATTTATTTATGTGACAAACTAATTATGGAATAACAAGTAATTAGATATTCAACTCAAATAAGTTTATTATTAACTTGCTTTTAAATATTTATCATAGGCAATCAGTTAATGAACATGTCTTGAAATATAATTAAACTGAGTCACATGAAAAGTAAACAAAAATGTGTAATTAACATAAACTCTATATTTTTCTAACCATGAACATAAGTAAAATGCAAAATCACAAAGTATCAAAATTTTTACAAACCAAATCTTCTTGTAACAAAACAATTGGTAAAATGTTTTGAATAAAACAAATAATGCCCCACAAAACGTAGTTTTTTATTCGAAATTTAGGTAAAACCCAAAATGACGCTTTACTATTTAAAAGCAATATTGTAGCGATTAAACAAATTATTGTATTTTTTTAATTTGGTTTGTACTTCTCAAATGCTAGTTATTAAAGTATTTTTGCTGCTTAAAAATATTTTACAAGAAACCGGTCTATTAAATCCGAGATTAGAATATTTAATAGTTTAGTGCGTTCTGTTCTACTTTATTCTTGCAAAACGTGGATTCTCACCCAAGTGGATATTCAAAAACCTGTTCAGTTTGAGCAAAGTTGTTAAGATCCATAAGGTTTCGCTTATTGTCTTTTATTAAACGCAACCGTTTAATAACTACTAGAATATTTCAACCATTTCCAGATATTTGCAACAGATTTAACATTAATTGGCCATGTATTACTAACACAATAAGAGAAAAACGATTAAAATGGATTAGCCATGTTTTACAAAAATTGTCCATTCATCCAGTCAGAATAGCTATAGAAGGCCCACCATTACCCGGATGAAAAAAATGACCGAATGACCAACGAATAATTTAGACGGACATTGCAGCATCCGAAGTCGGTCTTTTTATTTATGCTAACCCCCTTCCCTGCCAACTAAATTACTTAATTGGGCATCCGATTGCTTACCGTTTGTAATTAATGGAGATCATTGGACAGGTTTAATTCTGGATATAATTAATATTTTAGGTCAGCATAATTCAAATATCGTTCATTAATTGCACGTTGTAAAAGTTGATGCTTTGTTGGTATTTTGGCAATTTGGACTACCCTGGGCAATAATAACCTGTGGGAGATATTTATCCCCAATGATGATAATGTTTTACAAGAAATATTCTATAATAAATGGAGATTTAGTGCAGCCCCTAAACGAGGATTAGGGTCTCGTGTTGTTATTAAGAATCCAACATATGTTTATCAACGTTCAACTCTAACTCTCCTCTTTACGTCAATTGTACTAACGCACAATTGCAATTTATTATTGGAAACTAAACTGAATTAGTATTTAAACATGTTTAGTTGGATAACTTTAAAATTTGACACAAGTATTAATAAACACACTGATTTGTTGTTAATTCTTTTAGTTGTACTCATTTTTAAATAATTTTATTTTTAATTTACTTGAAATTAGTTTTTAGCTAGCAATTAGCTAATAAAAACAAAATAATAAGTGACTAATTAGGAATAAAAAGAAACAACTGTATTACAAGACTCTAGTTATTAATTTTCCATCTTAAATACTGTTAAATTACTCATGCTTATAAAAACAACAATAAAAGGGATCGAAATCATACACTTCCTAGACTATAGATTGCAGCTAACAATAATAATAATAATAAAATATAATCAAAGTTACATTAAATGGGATTAGGTTAATTATTGAATATTTTGTGACGTATAATATATGAAACTATTTGGTAACTAATACATTGCATTTTTTATTACGAAACCCTATTACTTCAAAAATAACAGATAACACTAAAAGCAAAAACAACAAAGTCCTATTATTTTAAGAGGACGAGAGAACAAAATGATTCCGTGTTCAAATATTATATCAAAATATTTGTTTAATTCCATGAAACACTCATTTCAGTTAGACGAAACATTGGGAATAATGTTTCTTGGCCATTTTTTGTGATATACCAAACTCACATTTGCCATGATTAATCGTCTAATCCAAAACCGTTCTTTCTGGTGTTTTGGGCGGTAAACGCGGAATTTGACTAAGTAATTTTCTTCATCTAGTCGGAGATTTAGCTTCCTTCCGGCTTTCACTCGACCTCGTGTAATCACTTCATCGTTTGCTAAAATGGCGTCCTCTTATTGTCTCTGTAAGAATAGAATTTTTACAGATGCCAGGATACTAAACTTGCACTTAAACCCTCCTTCTTTATCTCGACTTGGAACTGGCTAAATTGGCTTTTTATGATCTTCTCTAGACGGAGTTGTATATATTATGTAGTTCAATAATTATAATTATTTTTTAGCAATCATTGTATTCTCAACTATGAATCAGTCCACTGTTAGCGTAAAAGCATTAATATTTGATGTCAATTAAATTATAATTGCATTTCATTTATAAATAAAATTGACTTCTATTTAAAAATTGTGGCTACTAGTCAGTTAGCTGTGCCAATTGCAAGGGTGTAACCAGTCTTATATTACAAAACTTCACATAATAGGATAGAAACAAGAAAAAAACTATTAATTGATTAAAAATGTATCAAAATAAAAAAATAATAATATACAAAATGAAATCACAAACAAAAGGACAAGATAAAAACAAAAACATTTTAAACTAAAATTGCAAATAAATAATCAGACTACTTATAAAACAAACAATAATAACGTACAAAACATATACTAAATAATAACGAAATTCACATATTAGATTATAGAAGTTAAAAAGACGGTAGTTTTTTTTATACAAAACTTCAAGTTTATAATAGGATAGAAATAACAAAAAAATATTATTTAATTAAAAATTCATCAAAATAACAAACTAAACAATATACAAAAATGAAATCACAAAATAATAAAATCAAAGCAGAAAGTTTTTACATAGAAATAATCACACTACTTATAGAACAAACAATAGTAACGTTTAAAAAAATGTAAATATCAAATAATAACGAAATTCACATATCAGATTGTAGATAAATAATGTATTAAATGAAACGGTAGTTGAAGATTTTTCGATGCGTTCAAACGTAGCTGACGCCGAATTACGATACGTGTGACAAATTGGAGAGATGGAACGTCATCTAAAATATAAGTCACATGGAATATACGTTTTAAACATTTGTTTCATTAACATGTGCCAACAAAATAACGTATACTTTCACAAGTGTACAAAATGTAAAAAATCAATAATACAATTAATTATTCTTTTATCAATTAAATTGGTACCCAAAGCCATATAAAACCAAATGTCTTTAAATTATTAACTCTCTTTGATTATAGTCTGTTTGCATCGGGGAAAGTAGAATGATGTAAAGTTGAGTAACCTTGGGCTCGAATCCCACAACCGATACCGAAAGTAAGCCTTATTTCCAAGACCTCACTTGTTAAAAACTGCGTTTTCCGTAAAATAAAACTGCAGCGCTGAACAAACGAAAAACCAAATCAATAAAAAAATCAATTAATTAATTTCAAAATTGTAACTGTTTATACAACGTGACAAGGATGCCGCCTGTCAACTAAAAACTGCAATCATTCTCCTACGTTTATTGTGCTTATAAAGCCTTCGAAGTCAGTTGTTTTAAATGTTGTGCAAATGTCGATATGATAAAGAGTTAACTTCGTCACTAACAAAAATTAAAAAATTTACAATCATCATTATTATCAAATAATTGGTGGTCTCAACTAGTTCCACATCTGTACATCATATCAAACTTTCGCCTCTCATAGTTTTTAGTATTTTTAAAAAGGTATAAAAGCAAAAAGCTTCTTAGAAAATAGACAACATCCTTGTAAGTGTCATTAGTGACAAAAATTGAACAAAACGGTCAATATTTGTCAGTATTATCTTCCTTATTCCATTGGTAACATGTAATATTCATATGTAACAAGATACATTTAAAGTACAATAAATGTACGCGTGTAGAATTCCCAAACGCGGAAAACGAACACGGATACCTTTCAAGTATATCTACACCCACCCGCCAAATTATAACGCTGTGAACTCGGCCCCTGCTGTATTAGCCTAGATGTTTAGGTGCACTTAACCAGGGATGCGCCACGTTGAGATGACAGTCAGGAATATCACCATCATTGGAATTAAGCATTACTCAAAGCCTCAAAAACATTAGCATCTAAAAACCAATAATAATAATCATGTTTCTTATTATTAGTCCCCGACATAAAAATAAATTATAAAAATTCAATTACTTACATTGGACCGATTTGATCAATTCATGTACATGACTGTTTGAAGATGTATAATCAATGGGTTTTAATTTTTCACGGTCCAGACAACTAGGAGACCCGCCAAAAGTAAGCAGCCACTGACATAAACTCAAATTATTTAACTTGGCAGCCATATGTAATGGACTGGTACCATCCACCAAGATATTTGGATCAGCACCTGAATATATGCAAAACACCTTATTCATTAAATCTATTAAATGAATTAAATTTGATCTCCAATCACAATCATACGATAATGGTAATAATCCTGCTTCTGTACTTCTACATGGTGCAGCCTGTATTCAGAATAACATGAATCAGGAAGGGAGTGTGCAAGAGTATAACTAAGCTTCCGTTTCGGTGAATTCTTAAAAGCATAACACCCAGAAACGTTAAAAGTGTCTTGAGATATGCGTATAATGTTCATAGCTGTCGCGCTAAAAAATAATACCCTGATAGAATAAACAAACAACCATGACACTATCAGAAGGATATCGTTTAATAGACTAGAAAGTTCATCATTTTCCTACATTTGTTGTGTATAGAAGCTTTAATGCGTATATGGAATGTACAAGGAAACCGTTCAAGATGCTATGGGGATTGAGAAACAAGGTTATCAACCCATTCCTCTTGTTCTATATATAGATATATAATACAGCAGTTAGAACAGTGTTAGTTGCTTTGAATACTAATACTATATCAAACTATAAAAAATGACAAACCGAGTGTACACCTTTTAATGCGTACAAAACATTATAATAAATTATACTTGATATATACTTTAAACATCTCAATAGAAACAACCTCATATTCTGAGGGAAAAAACTAGTTACATTGCTATACATCCGGTCCGTGTTAGCATGTATATATATATATATACCTGCAGATAAAAGAAGATAAACGCCGTCATAAAATAAATTTTGTATTGCCACATGTAAAGAACAGAAACCGTGAATATTTTTACTATTTAAATCCGAATCAGCTTCAATCAATAACTTCATCATATCAAGATTTTCTAAAAAATAAATAAATATATACAATACATTAACTGCGCAACTGTGTACCGCAATTACTAGCAAAAACAATTTTTTTAACTTCAGTAATTAAACTAATGTCATCTTTCTCACATATTACATTATTAACTGAAAATCTTTATTGAGTTTCATTTTCACTTACTTTATGTGTAATTGATACTGCAAAAATTCAAGTGCATTAATTTTTGTTAAAAGTTGGTAATGATGCACAGTGCACAGTGTAGTTAGTGACATAGTTACCTATTCATGATTTCTATATTTGTACGGCTATACGACTGCACCCACCCACCGTAGTGAAAGCCGTTATTCCACTGTGCATTTGGTCCCTGCTGTTATTAGTCTAAATGCATATAGGAACCTAGTTCCAAATGCACTGTATGGAGAAGGAACAGTCAGGAATATTACCATTATTGGAAATTGAGACTATATGAGCATTACTAAAATCGTCAGGATCATTACTATCCCTCTGAATTAATGTTACCCTTCAAACGATTGCACTAAACTACTAAAAATTAAAAATGAATTTGACCGTTCCTTAAACAGGATTTCCTAATAGGAAACCTTATCTAAGTTAAAGCTGCGTTAGACCGACTGCATTGCTAGTTGATCCCACTAAGCATCTTTAAATAATTTTTCAAATCACACACAAATCTAAATTTTCCTGATTCAGTAGCCCATGTGTTGCACCCTGAATTTCAGCTTTAGCAAATAAATGAAAACATACACTCATGTTACTTAAAACATCTCAAGGTCTATTTCTGCCATAGTAGCCATTGGACTAACGGAAATAACCCTGACAAAAAATTAAGCAATTTTGTCAACTTTTTCAAACACTCGCCCCGTCACATAGGATGTCATCTATCAACAGTCTTCTACGCTTATAAAACCATTGGAATCAATCGTTTAATATGCTGTACACATAAAAAAGAGCTAATAATGTCACCAATCATAATCAATCAATTTAACTAGTTGTAAATATTTACCACACTGAGTAGCACAAATCAAAGGACTGCCCCAATATGCTGCACATCGATTGACCAGAGCTCCGTGATTTAAAAGTATACAAACGATTTGATAGGCATTTGCCAAAACTGCATCACATAACGGCGTTTGACCGTCTCCATTGACTGCATTCACGTCCAAACCGACGTGTAGAAGCCATTCGACAATATTCGACTGACCAAACAAGCAAGCATGATGCAATAAGGTGTTTTGTTTGTGATCTTGGACTGAAAAATCTATCAATTTCACAACGGTTTCCAGTTCAGACGATTCAGAAGCTTTTGGGGTTGCTAATTCAAGTAAGCGAATGGCACTAAGCATCTAATATCGATTAAAATACAATATTACAGTCATTGATAATAACACTGTAAAAATTAAGTAGTAATATAGGAATGCTAATAATCCACAGGATATGAGTAATGCTTATAAAGCGTCAATTTACAATGAACATAGCTGCCTGGTTTTCTTTACAAGGTTATCTCCCTTAGCCCAAGGGATGCATATAGAAAGTATACCTAAAACTTAAAATACATTTTAAGTACCCTGAGTATTTGCTTGCACCCACCCGCCGTAAAGGAGGCCGAGTTATATCGCCGTGCATTCGTTCCCTGTTATTAGTCTAGATGCCTATAGGCACCTAGCGCAAAATGCACCACATGGAGGATAAACAGTCAGGAATATCACCATCATTGGAAATTGAAACTTAATGAGCATTACGCAAATCCTTAGGACCGTTAACATCACTTAGAAAGCACGAAAAGGTAGCTTCAATAAAATTTTACATTAGTTTATTAACTTTCTCATTCTACGCATAAAATCTTCAAATCTGTGTGCTCTTCGTGGATATTACCACAAACTCCACCACTTCTAACATAGGGTTATTCTATCTGAAATCATCAACGTACATACTAAATAAAATCAATAAACCACGTTCCATTGCCTAGGTCCACTCAAATTTCCCTAGTCTAATCTGTCAAAGATCTAAAAGCGGTATCCAACTCCTCTTTTCAGTTGTCCACCTAGCACTAGTAAACTTTTCAAATCTGCATCTGTCTCGTATTATTTCAAACAAACCGAAGTCACGTAGCCCCTTACTAATGCTCATCTTCTGTATATATTTTACATTCGATCCCACTTTGAGCGATAGCCTACCAACCAGTTAATTCCGACCGCACCAACCTTTACCTCGCTAAATCAAAAGATTCCCAGAGCCTTCATTCGACTGAGATAACACCATTTCTCTCATCAATTTGTCTCAATGTGGAAATGCCTCCATTCGTATATAGTAAACGCATCAAGCTTTCAGAATTCTAAGTATGCCTATAATAAACAAGCTCCTTCAAGATATACCTAAACTAATTCTGTGTATAGCATTCCTCTTTTCTGCTTCAAGTACCTCATTATTTTTATTATTGTATCATTTTACCTTTTCCCCTTCTTCCCCGATTCATCTGATATCTTTAAAACGACGATCAAAAGGAGATTCTACCAAACTCGTGTACCAACCTGCAACTGTTATCAATTCGTATACTAACATGCAACCTATAATTAATTGTCACAAAATGCATGAAGCAATAAAATATATAATATTATCAAAGTATTTTTTATATAATTATATTACACTAATTATTACATGAACGTATCTTTGATCGAATTAAAAACAGTACAAAATTCATTTAATTACAGGTTAATACACGAGTTGATTAGGAGAAATCTCCTAATGGTCCTCGGTTCAAAAATATCAATATCAATCAAATAAAATGATACAAGATAAAAGCAATAAAAATAAAACATGAGTTAAATGTTAAACGAAACTAGATAATGCAAACTTATCATATAATAATTTAAAAGCATGAAGATTAGGAGCATCAACAATGTGTGCTGGGAGGTTATTCCAAGCAGACATGATCCTATGGCAGAAAAAGTGCTGCCGTATCTTCTTATTCACTCGGGACTTAAGCAACTTAAAATTGTGTCCTCTACGACTGTCTTCTCATTTAGTGAAGCAGGGATATAAAGAGTCAGACTAAATTAATTGGTAAACTAGTATTAAGTCGCCTCGGAGTCTCCTATCTGTTAATGGGAAGAGATTGAGACTAGAAAGCCAAGGGAAGTCTTGTGAATTTTTTTTGCACTTTTTCTAACACAATCGAATCTTTAATGAGTACTGGGGAGGTT